>JARYGA010021251.1:0-24326 GCA_030545235.1 Helianthus tuberosus
ATTGTTTGAAATAAAAGCCTTTAGGGGTTAATGACCATGTCCCGGATATCCTTGACATCATTGTATTATAAAGTGGCCACGTCTTAGGTACGGGGTGTAGGCATACACCTGACAGTTACTAAGTAATAACGGTATCCCACTCTCTTGTGGGCCTATACTTGTGGCGTGTCTGTTAATCTTGACTCGGTTTCTACATCGGGCCCTGAACGTACAACGAACATGTAAATCTGTATACAAGGTTATAACTATAATTGTTCCAAGTTAAAAAGGTTAATTTTGCCTCTGTGCATTTTAATCAAATTATGAAAGATATTTTGTGCCACGTGCATCCAAATCAATTTTCTTAAACTCTTTTCAAATGAGTCGGTTAAGTGTATTTACCAGTGAAAACTGACGTATTTTTCAAAAAGGTTAAGTGACAGGTACTGAACGTAATTGGCTGGAAGCTCAGGGCGCTAATAAGGAATCTTGCAAGTTCTAGGCGTCTAAAGTCTGTTGAACAAGTGATATGTTATAAGATCCGCCTGTGGATCCTTTACTTTCCGTTGTAATACTGAATATTACTTTATAATCGGATTGTAATAATAATTATCTTTTGCTTCCGCTGTGCATTATTACATTGTGTTGTTTGACTATTACGTTGCCAACCACGTCACGATACTCCCCCACCGGTGACACGTGAAAATCAGGGTGTGACAGAGATGTTTATTTGCAGAAGTATTTGGAGAGGCTGGCCTGTTTATAGCTGGCTGAGCAGCACTTGCAGATTGTTCCAATTCAAGATCTTCTTTTATCATTACTTCCGTGCCTGCTTTTACAATTGCATCTCCAGCTAATAGATCTTGAATTGTTTCCATGCTAAACTGGTTTTTGCTCCTTCTTTTGTAGATGGCAGCACCAGATGGAGCAGTGGTTCTTTTGATTTGCAGCTTTGGTGGTCTTTTTGAGACCTCTGCTTTGGAATAGTCAGGCTTTTGTGGAACTCTTGGATCTTTCTTTCTAAGTTCCTCTAAGCGTTTATAGGTTGCCCTGACTCTATCTTCTCCCCACTTTGTCACAGAATTCTTTAACCCATAATCAGCTGCAATTAGCTCCTCTTTCATTCTCCTCAACTCTAACATCTTCTCGGCTTCAAATTGTTTGAATTTTTCAGGAGGAGTCTGCTTGACCTTATTTTTGATCATCTCTTGGATCCTGGCTGCTTCTTTTTCAAGCTCAGGAATGGTCCAGTTCTTGTACATGTGTTTCTCCCCCTTGTATTTCTTGTAGGTCATGATGTTTTCAATGTAGTCTTTCCTTAAGGACTCATCTGCCCTTTCTGAAATTTTCTGACATACATTTTTAGCAAAACGCTCCATAGCATTGACCTGTGAGAGTAAAAACTGATAGTTTTGTTGAAATTCTCTATCAGATTTCCCTTTTCTATTTTTGATTGCAATATCCTCTGCTTGTTTGGCCTTAAGTTTCAAGTATTCTTCAATATTGTTAGGCCTGGGATAATTTGCAATTGATGGTAAACTCCTTTTGGCTGGGTCATCTTCATAATAAAAGGATTTGATTTCTTCTCTGACTGCAATGAGTTCCAGAGGAAATGAGACACCAGCAGGAGGTAGTGATTTTACAATTTGAGCTGAAGAGAGAGGTATGGGTTTTGGAATAGTGACAAGTGATAGGGATTTTGAAGAAGTTGGTGATGGAGATGTGTCATCATCTTTTAAAATTAGCCTTCTCCTTTTTGGTTTAGGAGAGACGGATGATGTTTTGAATGGAACAGTGGTGGTAGATGTAGTGGCAGTGGATTGTGATTGACTAACAGCTGTTGAAACAACTGGTGTTTCAACCACTGTTGTCATTACAACAGATGTTATAACATCTGCTGTCTTCTGCTGTATGTCAGCAGGTGTTGTTTTTGGTGGTGATGATGGTAAAGCAGTGGATGTTGTGTGTGTTGAAGTGGTGTGTGTTGAAGTGGGAACAGATGTTGAAACCACTGAAGTACCAGCAGTAGTTGATACAGCAGGAGTTACAACAGCTGTTTGAGTGGAGGTTTTATGCTGATGGCTTTTGGATGGTGGCTTTGGAGGCTTTGGAAATCTGGATGGGATGGACTTAGGTTTTCCTTTTGTCTTCAGATTTTTAGAATCTTTAGAACCAGAACAACCCTGCTCATACAGCTCCATGAAAGCTCTTTTCTCCTCATTCCACCTTGAAACATCCTTTGCCATTCTATCTCTTTTTACACTTGCTACTCCTTCATCAAGTGCTTCTTGAGTAGCATCAACCTTCTTACTACCATCTGGCACAGGAATTTTTCTGGTCATAGCATCCTTTTCAGGTTCAATGTATAGACCATCATCTATTCCTTTCTTCTTCCACTCCTGAATTTTCTCCCCCTTTTTGGCATTATCGTCTGGGAGTTGATCAATGAAAAGTACTGTAGGAGGAGCAGTGCCAGTGGTTTGCAGGATCTGAGTTTTGAGAGCCTTCAGATCAGCCTGAGTGTTCTTGAACCTTAACTCCATTGCATTTCTCAGCTGTTGAACATGTTTTTCATGTTGCTGATCTGCTAGTTTTGCTTGTTGATGGAGAAAAGGTTGAAATAAATCCCAGAGCTCATTTGTAGCAGGTGCCCTTTGTGGAGCAGGTGCTTGAGGTGGAATAGCAGTTGATTGTACCTTTTGTACTTGTAACACCTGTTGTAGCATATCTTTGAGTTCTGCAACAGACGTATCAAGTTTTCCAATGTGATCCGTCAATTTCTGGTACTTTAAATCATCACCCAATTTAATAGGATCATCTGATTTCCCACTAACAGTGGTTTTATCAGTGGCAGATGTAGGGAGTATACTCCAAACATTAACTACTGATGCCCCTTTGTCTTGGTACTGGGGTCTTCTTCCTTCAACACTTAACAACCTTTTGATGTTGCCAGTAGGATAAATAAATCCACTGGTGGTTGACAGAGGTGCTATCAAAGGAATTGCCTCCAAGGAAGTCTTATTAATGTAACCACTGTCCAAATGTAACCCAGTGGGTGTAACAAGTGTAGTGGCTGCTTCGCTTGGATTACCACCAAGAGTTACTTGTAACTCAAGGGGTCTAACCTCCTCAGGTTGTGTTGGTGGGTTAGCAAAGATTGATACAGCAGACCCAGTCAGTTGTTGAGGTATATTCTCATTAGTAGGTGATTGAGAAGGACTGGATAATGCCTGGTTCAAATCAATTGCTTCCAACAGTGGTTTTATTGGTGATGGAATTTTGGATGTGATGATTGGTGTAGAAATAGGATGTGTCCCGGGCATTGGACTGCGGATGATAGAAACGAGTGTTTCCAGAGCATCATGATGTGGAGACCCTATTTGTACAACCTGTTCTTTTTGTGAAGAAGCAGGAGGAGTTACAGGTATGGGTTGAGATATTTGTACCAACTGCTGTGAGGAAGTAGCAGCAGTGGTTTCTTGTGACTTTTGTGTTGTCACTGGCAGGAGCTCTGGTATCTCATCCTCCAGAGATGCCTTTTTGATGGGTTTTGTGGGTTTTTGAGTTTTTCTTTTTGGCTTTTTGGAGATAGTAGGTGTGGGTTTCAAAGCAGTTGTGCTGCTGCTTTGATCACCTTGAGCAGTGGGCTCAGCAGCAGATACCTGAGGAGCAGTTGTAACTGCTAAAATCTGCTCAGGCACCTCTGCTTGTGTTTTGCAAGGTGCTAACATTCTGGAAAAAGTTTCAGTTGTTAAACTGTTTATTTGAGTAGAAGCACCATGGTTTATTATAGCTAAATCATCTTTACTGAATTTCTTTGTAAAATAGTAACTTAAGAACCTTGGAAAAAGTAAAAATGATTTTGTTTCAACATTATTAACCAAATCTTTAAAAATTTCCCGAGAATAGTTAAAATTTTCTCCTTGAAGAATTGCATATCCCAGATTTTGAATCTTTAAAGGGATTTCATTGAAAGAAGTGGTTTTGTTTGAAACACATAGTAGGAGGGTATGAAATAGAAATCTGGTTGCAGACGGAAAATAACCTTTTTCTAAGGTAATTTTCTTCATCATTGTGGCTTCATACCCTCTCTCAATGAAGTCAGTTTGTAACTCGTTTTTAGTGAAAGAAATTTTACCTTCCTGATCACCGAGTTGAAAGACCTCTGAAATGGATTGTGGCGTGATTTGGACAGCTTTACCCTTTATAGAAGAGTTTATGGTGGTTGCAGTGTCGCCTTGTTTTTCAAGGGTTGCGTTTTTCCAGAACTCCCTTTGGGTTGCCAAATAGATTGGTGCATCGGCAGTGAACAAAGTTTTGTACTTTGATTTTGCCATAAGATCAATGATGGAATCGAAAACTTTGGTGGTGCCTGGTTTTGTGAGAAGACCCAGGAGATTGTGAGATGGTTTATGTGGAATTTCAGTGGAGATTGCCTTTTGAGAGGCTGTTTTCGATGATGATTTGGATGAGGGTTTTGAAGATTTCTTTGATTTTGTCATTTTGAGGATGATTGATCGAAGAAATTTGTGAAGAAATTTGTGAAGAAATGAGATGAAAAACTGCTTTGAGAAGAGAATTTTTAAGAATTCAATTCGACAGTAAAACCCTGTTTTGGTGGTGAGTGGGGGATTTTATAGGGAAGAAAGTGAATGCTGAGGTGGCAGCCGTTACAAAAGGTCTGACCAATATGTACTGCCCACGTGACAACCCCTGTTGAAAGTGAAGGACAGTACTTGTGTGATAGGGACAGATGAAGGCAGTGGTATGAAAGCAGTGGATGATTTTCACTATCAGTGGATAAGACACTGCTTTTGAACAACAGAGTTTATCAAAGTAATGAGAGAGCAGGGGTTGACTTTCAGCAGTGGACAGACTTTTGAAGTAGAGCAGACTTTTGAACAATCAGTGGTTAATGGCAGACTTTTAAGGATTAATGAAAAAATTTCATTTTTAGCTATTTTTAAGGATGGAGTTTTGATTTTCGGAAAACATTTTGTTGCTTTTATTCATAGAAAAACAAGATGTTGCTTGTTATTCCATGTTCAGCATCCCAATTCTAGAGACCAAGCTTTCAAAAGTGGCTGTATCAAGTGCTTTTGTGAGCACATCAGCCAGCTGGTCTTTAGTTGGGACATGATGCAGAGAAATCAAACCTTTTTCATAGCAATCCCTCACAAAGTGATGTCTGATGTCGATGTGTTTGGTGGTTGAATGGGAAACTGGATTTTTGATGATATTTTCTGCTGCCTGACTGTCCAACATGAGTGGTGTCTTCAAGGCAGTGATACCAAAATCCAGTAACTGATTTTGAAGCCACAGGAGTTGGGCTGTACAGCTTGCAGCAGCAATGTATTCAGCTTCAGCAGTGGATGTTGAAACAGCTGCTTGCTTTTTGCTTTGCCATGAGACTAAGCAATCACCTAGAAACTGGCACCCTCCTGATGTGGACTTCCTTGTGGTGTGACATCCAGCAAAGTCACTGTCTGAGAAACCTGAAAGCTTGATGTTCCCATTAGCTGGATACCAGATACCAAGTGTGGGAGCACCTTTTATGTATCTGAAGATCCTTTTTACAGCAATGAGATTTGATTTTCTGGGAGCTGATTGACTTCTTGCACAGACACATGTTGCAAACATGATATCTGGTCTAGATGCAGTTAGGTACAATAAAGACCCAATCATGCTTCTATAAAGTGTTTGGTCAATCAACTCATCTTTTTCATCAGACATGACCAGCTTATTTGTTGCCATGGGTGTGCTGCATGGTTTACAATCATTCATATCAAATTTGGTTAAAAGTTCTTTAGCATATTTGCTTTGATGAATGAAAGTTCCATTTTGCAATTGCTGTACTTGGAGACCAAGAAAGCACTGCAGCTCACCCATAGCACTCATTTCAAAATCAGCTGTCATGAGTTCTCTAAACTCTTCACACATTGAGTTACATGTGCTTCCAAAAATAATGTCATCCACATAAATCTGGACAATCATTAAATCCTTCCCTCTCCATTTTAAAAACAATGTTTTATCAATGGTACCTCTTTTGAAACCATTTGAGAGTAGGAAGTTGGAAAGAGTTTCATACCAGGCCCTTGGTGCTTGTTTCAAGCCATACAAGGCTTTGTTTAGCCTGTAGACATGATCTGGATAAAATGGATCCTCAAAACCTGGAGGTTGACAAACATATACCTCTTCTTGAATTGTACCATAGAGGAAAGCACTTTTGATATCCATTTGAAACACCTTCATATTGTGGTTGACAGCAAAGGCCAGGAACAGTCTAATGGCTTCCAATCTTGCAACAGGGGCAAATGTTTCATCATAATCAATCCCCTCTTCCTGTCTGTAACCTTGAACCACAAGCCTGGCTTTATTCTTGACAACAATACCCCTTTCATCAGTTTTGTTCTTGAAGACCCACTTTGTGCCAATGGGACTAACCTCTTCTGGCAGTGGTACAAGCTCCCATACTTGTTGTCTTTTAAACTGTTGGAGCTCCTCTTGCATGGCTTCTACCCAGCTGTTGTCTTTCAGTGCCTCTTGGTACTTGACTGGCTGATGGAGTGAAAGAAAACCAGCAAAAAGACAAATGTTTTGGGTTTGGCTTCTTGTGAGCACCCCTTCATTTATGTTGCCAATGATTTGATCAGGTGGATGAGATCTCAAGAAGATTAAATCTCCTTGGTATGGTATGATGGCATTGGTTGGTGAAGGCTGCAAATGTGTATCATCTGAGCTAACCACTGCTGGGGACTTTGATGATCCAGCAGTGGTTTCAAAAGGTGGTGGTATAGGAGGTAATGGAGTGGACAACTGCTGACTTTTATCCACTGTTTGAGGACTTTTGTCAGCAGTGTTGGAGGATGTGGAAGCAGTGGTTGATGGGCTACTTTGGTCAACAACTGTTGAGGTAGCAGTGGTTGAGCTTTGACAACTGTTTTGAACAGCTGGTGCTTTTCCCTTTGTGGCAGACCTTTGAGGGATGATGATTTCATACCCATAGTCTGGTGTTGTATCCTCTGATGGACCTGCACTGTTAGTCTTGACAGCAGTATTTTCAAAAGTGAATTTTTCAAGATCAAACAGATCTGCAGGGTTTGCTGGGATTTTCATTGATGAAAGTTCATTGAACTTTACATTCAAAGTCTCCTCCACTGCCTTGGTCCGTGTATTGAACACTTTGTAGGCCTTGGCAGTGGTTGAGTATCCCAGATGATAACCACAATCAATTTTGGCTGCAAATTTTGAAATGGAATCTTTTAAGTTCAAAATAAAGCATGGGCAGCCAAACACTTTGAAATATGAGATCAGTGGTTTAATTTTATACAGAATTTCATAGGCAGTCTTTTTGTGCCTGGGGTTTATTAAAACTCTGTTCTGAACATAGCAAGCAGTGTTTACTGCCTCTGCCCAGAAAGTTAATGGCAAACCTGAATCTGCAAGCATGGTTCTGGCAGCCTCAATCAGAGTTCTGTTCTTCCTTTCCACTACCCCATTCTGCTCTGGTGTTCTTGGGATGCTGTACTGCCTTACAATCCCTTTCTTCACACAGAAGGCATCCAACTCCCTATTTCTGAATTCTGTGCCATTGTCACTCCTGAAGCTTTTCACTGGAAGGTCAAATTGCTTTTCAACCTGTATTACAAAGTCTTGCAAAATGCCTGCAGTTTCATCTTTTGAGTGCAAAAAGAAAGTCCATGTGAACCTAGAAAAGTCATCAACAATAACCAAACAATATTTTTTCTTTTTGAGGCTCATGACTTGAACTGGGCCAAACAAATCCATGTGTAGCATTTGCAAACACTGGGTTGTTTTGGACTCTTCAATGGACTTGTAAGAACTTTTATGCTGTTTTCCTTTTAAACAGGAAATGCAATGTTCAGGACATGAAAACACTTTTTGTGGTAGGCCTCTCACCAAACCATTTTTTGAAATTTCTGTGATTGTCTTAAGATTTGTGTGCCCCAGCCTTCTGTGCCAAAGTTCTGTCTCTTTGTTAGAGGCAGCTGAGAACAGACAGGCATCAGCTCTGGGACACTCTTTTGACATGTCAACAACATAAACATTGCCACTTCTTTGAGCAACAAGTTTAGTTTGACCAGTTTTGATTATTGCTTCAATCTTTTTGACCATTTCTGGTCCAACAATCCTACAACAGTCTTTTGTGAAGAATGACCCAAATCCCTTGTCACTCATTTGGGACACACTCAGAAGGTTGAATTTTAGATTGTCTATTAGATTGACATTTTCAAATTTTACATTTCCAGACTCCACTGTACCCGACCCCAGAACTTTTCCTTTACTATTATTCCCAAAGGATATATCACCCCCTCCATGGATTTTAAAGTCTTTGAGGGGGGCTTTACATCCTGTCATGTGCCTGGAGCCTCCACTATCTACATACCAAAGACTATCAAAGCATGCAGAAGCTCCCTGCACATGAAGTAAAAGGATTAGTTCATTAAGGTCTCCAAAGCCAACAAGGCTTTGGATGGGGTCTCAACAGTGTCTGGGATGGATGCAGAATGATGGACAGTGGTTAGGTCAGTAGTTTGAACTGTTTTAGGAAAGTGTTTCTCTAACCACTGTTGTGGGTCCTGACCAATCATCTGCTGGTAACCAAAAGGATGCTTGTTCACTTTGGGTTTAGAGGACCTTTTGTAGGCCTCATAAACGTGAGGAATCCTTTGGTAAGACTGTTTTTCTCTGCCTTTTCTGAACTGATTGGCAGGGGGTGCATCAGTAACCTGAACATCTCTTTTGACAGATGTTTGGTTCAGCTGTTTTGTAACAGCTGTTTGAACTGGCACAAACAGTGGTTGTTTCTTGGTGAATTTGATAGATGTTGATGATGATGGTGGATTCAAGGATGTTTTAGCCATGTACTCATTCTTTTTCACATCAAAGTTTTTGAGATACACACATGCTTGAGTTTTGTGATTTGTCTTACCACAAACAATGCAGCTTTCTGCTGGGATAATGACACTTGTTCTGTTTAGATCATAAGCTTTTAAGTGGAAACAATCTTTTGTTAGATGATTCCTTTTCTCACAGAATTCACAAAACAAGTTATCAATTTTTTCTTTTTTCTTTCTCTTTTCGGACTCCTTTGCAGCAGAGGTTTTAACCACTGCTGGGATGTCCTTGAGAGGTATGACTTTAGCTTTTGGAGCCTTGACACCATCAATTGATGTAAAGTCCATTGGCTTGAAATTTTCAAGAATGTCACACTCATCAGACCATTTTGGTTTAAACTGGTATTCTTCAAGCTCCTTGAAAGTGGAGGATTCCATTGGTCTGTCAAGTGTGATTTTGTTACCAAGTTTGTCAGTGATTATCACTTCTTGGCCATTCTTGTTTGTGGGGATGAACTCAGTGGTTACATCAGTGGTTTGAACAGAGTTTTCAAAAGCAATGTTTTCATCATCATGTTTTCTATAGCCAACCCCAAATTTCACATTGCTTTTTCTCTGTTTTTCAAGCATAACCTCATATCCTTTGCAGGATTCCACCCATCTTTCACAAGTAATCTGGGCGGACTCCAACTCCTTTTTGCAAACTTGGTATTTTTCTACCATAATTTGAAGTTGGGTTTTGGTTATACTTTGCTCTTCTTTTAGACAGCTGTTCTCTTTTTCTTTTTCAGTCAATTTGTTTTTAAGTTCTTTTAAAGACCTTTCAAATTTGACCTCATCAGATAAGATTTTATCCCGAAGGTTTTCATTCACCTCTTTAATGTTAGCAAAAGCAATTATGCAGTTGTCAGAACACAGTTTTTCAAGAACTTGAGGAGATACCTTGGCAGCTGCCATCATTGCACAATCACATTGATGATCTTCTTCATCATCAGCTTTCACCTTCTTTTCACCCGCCTTTTCTTCTTTCTCTTCTTCTTTGTCCTCTATGGACCATGGATCTGTCATTGGTTCAATCAGGGTACCTGAACTTTCTCCCAACAGTAGTTCACCAGCCACAGCAGTAACCACTGCTTCAGTCACCTCTTCCACTGTTTCAAAGCACTGCTGTTCCTCCTCAGTTTCAACCCCCTCATGTATTGATTCTAATGCCATCAAACAAAACTCATCATGAGAAGAATCATTAGAAGCATAGAGTGCAAAATTTTCATCATTAAGGTCTTCAGGCATACTGCTCCAGTCAACAAACCCTTGAGTGAAAAAACTTTGTTGATCTGGTTGTGCTGCTGCTGGAGCAGTGGTTTGAGGTGCAACAGATTGCACTTGTACCTGTGGAGCAGGGGTTTGAACATATTGGATTTGTGGAACAGTAGTTTGGACATAATGTACTGGCACAGGGGCAGCATCATAGTGAGCAGTGTTCACTTGAGCTGCTGGGGCATATTGGGCATAGTGCACAGTGTTTTGGTTTTGAGGTCTAGGATTTGAGCTAGGATGAGTAATTATGGGACCAGTAGTTTGACTCCTACATTCCCTAGCGAAATGTCCCAACCTATTACACTTATAGCACTTGATTTTCGATTTATCCAACCCAACCCTTAGATTCCCATGCAAACCTGGGAATTTTCGCCCTGTTCTTTTGTAGAACTTGCTAGTTCTAACACTTAGCAAAGCCAGTTGGTGCAGGATGTCCATTTCCTCTAAATCAGTGGGATCAAAATGTTGCAAATCATTTAGTTCAAAACTTAAATTGTCTGACATCTGGTTTTCATTTGCAGTGAATGCATAACTAGCAGAGTGAGGATCAGGGTTGTTAAAATTTGCACCAGCAGTTATGTCAATGAAGTGATCAAAACCCTGATCCTTACCACTGCTCCCAGATTCTTCTTGACCCAGAAGAGCAGTATTACCGAAAGTGTAATCATCGGTAACTTTTCCTGACTCTTGTAACCTCCTTTTCTGGTTCAACTCCCTTTCGTAGGTCAGGAGTCGACCATGGAGTTGGGTCAAGGTCAGATCCTTGAATTCAGGTGAGTTTCGGGTGACAAAAGCTATGGTGTCCCATTTTTCTGGCAGTGACCTGAGGAACCTGCTATTTTGAGTTGAGTTTGTAAAAGTGGTGTTAACAAGCCTCAGTTCACTGATGAGACAACTGAAACGCTCAAATTGTTGCGTTAGTGATTCACCTTTAACGTAGCAAAATGTTTCATACTGTTGGTTCAGGATTTCCCTATTGTTTTCTATGACTTCTTCAGTTCCCCCAAACTGTTCCTTAAGTGCGTCCCATAACTCTTTGGCACTGTTACAATGTAACAGTCCAGCATATATTTCATTGGGCAGCGCTGATGCTACGATGCTAAACGCTTTAGCATCTAGTTCGATCTTTTGAAAGTCGGTTTCGGTATAATTTTCAACTGGTTTTGGAACGAACTTTTTAGCATCTTCAGCACTTGGCACTGAAGGAACATGGGGACCATAAATGACAGATTTCCAACAACCTGTGCTTTGTTGAGCGAGGATGTGACCCATCCTCCTCTGCCAGATGTTGTACTCATTTCTTTTTAGCATAGGTGGTTTAAAAAGCGAGCCGATGTTGTTTTTATCATCCTGAGATTGTGACGTCATTCTTGTTGTTTTACAGACACTGAGAAATCAACTTTAATGGTGATTAATCCTTGCTCTGTTTTTCAACGGACGAACAAACGATCAGTATCAACTGTTATGAGCTGAACTATTTACGTCAAAATGATTGTTAAATCAAATTTGACTGTCCAAGCTCTGATACCAATTGTTGGATCTGAGTTTCTTTTTGATTGTATTTTCGTTTGAAATTAAGATGGAAATGAAAGAGTTGTGCAGCGGAAATAAGATGAAAACAAACTTTGCATACAATCAAACGAGAGTAATACTTTTAATCAAACATCTTTACACAATGAATCGAAAGATTGAATTTGTTTCAACAACGATTACAATGATTGATGTATGAATGCAAACTCCCCCTCAGCCAGAGCTCAGTAGTTTGTTCGTGCAAAGAAGACGATGTGGTGAAAGAGCTAATAGAACAGTACAAAGTACTGAACTATTTATAGGCACTTACAAACCACTGAGCATCTTAGCTGACGTCACCATGAAAGTGACATCTAACCTCCTAACAAACTCTAACCTCTGATCTATAAACACTGATGTACTAAACTACTGCTATTACATTACATTACATAAAAGACACTTTAAACAGCTGCTGCATCCTTCCACTGATGTGAGCCCAGCAGTGCTTGTCCGGATCAGCAGTACTTGACTCAAGGCAGTAGATTGAGTCAGCAGAGCTTTGGTCTTCCATCAGTCTTTGACATTTGTCAGTAGATGCAAAGCAGCAGTTGTAGGTCAGCACTTAGTAAGATCAGCAGATAGGAGGTCAGCAGATATAAAACCACTTTCAAGGGGAGAGATTTGCATGAACCAAATGTAAACGTCTGCTTATTCTGAATCCACTGCCCTGATCCAGTTTTGGCTTTAATTATCTGTTCCTCTGATAGGGTTCAATCCCAACACTAACTAGGTTAAAAAATTGCTGATGTGGCTTGCCACGTCACCTGCCACATCAGTTGCCACGTAATTGAAAAATGCCATGTAGACTGCCACATCAGCTGCCACGTCATCAAAAAATGCCACGTAGACTGCCACATCAGCTGCCACGTCATCAAAAAATGCCACATCAACTGCCACGTCATATGACACATCAGCTAAAAGGGCCACATCAGCAATTTTTTAACCTAGTTAGTGTTTTTTTAACTGGGAGTATTTTACAAACGAAAGTGAATAGTTCGGATTATTATTGGTAATTAAATGAGTTGGGATTATTATTGGCCAATAACAGTAAGTTGGGATTATTTAAATCCAATTTGCCTATATTTTATTTGTACTTTTTATATTATTAAACTTTTATTTATTTTATTCCCCTAACAATTAAACTTGGAAACCCACTTTCACTTTGTTTATGCATCATTTTCCTTTCATTTCTCATTATTTACATCCACGAATACGATCGACCTCCGTTCCACAATAAGGGATTCAAGTTCGAGTGCTACTCCCTGGGCCATCTATCTTTATCCTTCACCACGTTCGCCAAATTTATTTATGTTCGTTTGTGTTCGTGAACACGCTCATTTCCTTAATGAACGAACACGAACATAAAATCTCGTTCGGTAAGTGTTCATGAACCGTTCGTGAACACATTTATTTCCTTAACGAACGAACACGATGTTCGTGTTCGTTTAGTTCGTTTACAGCCCTAGCCACGACATCACTAGCGCAGGAGTCCTGTGTATGAATGAAAATGTTTTTTTTTTTTTTTTTAATTTTAAGTAGTGGCCCCAAATAGTAGGGTCCTGTGTATGAATGAAAGTTTTTTTTTTCTTTTTTTTTTTTTTTAAGTAGTGGCCCCAAAGTCGAAAATATATCTCTTTTAACAACCTCCATCACTCTCCTCCCATAGTTGTGAGTCATCAACCATTACCATCTCGGGACCTATGTTAACATATTTTTCATTAAGTCACTAAGTATACCTTTAATGCAGTTTATCGGAAAAATGTTTACATTGATGATCAAATGCGTTGTCTAACTACCAATGATCTCTTGACCTAGCGGTTAAGGGGGGAGGTGGGAAGCTTTGCTTTTCTTGGAGGTTCTGGGTTCAAATCCAGGCAAGAGAGATTTTAATACTAACTTGGTGATACTAACATACTAACTACTAACTTGGTTAGCGATATCCTAATCATGCGTTGTTAAAAAATGCATTGTCTAACTGCTATAAATGTAAAATATCTTTATACAAACTTGACATTTATCATAACTTCTAGCTAAGATAGCAGCACACTAACACTATAATATGAGAAATCATATAAGAGGAATAATTGCTTTGCTTCTCAAGAAGACTCTTAGAATGTAAAAGCTCATGCAATGTCAATGTTAGGTATTGGTATGTATAGATTCTCTTTTCTTATTAGTAGGGTTGTAAATTAACCGAATAAACACGAATAAGGCCTTGTTTGTGTTCATTCATTAATAAATAAGCTTGTTTATGAACTGTACACGAACGCTTACCAAACAAGAATTTTTTTCGTGTTCGTTCATTAAGGAAAGGAACGTGTTCATGAGCTATTCACCAACGCTTACCAAACACAAATGAACTCAAAGAAACATGTCCATGAACATAAATGAATATAAGAAACGTTTGTGAACACAAATGAATACACACAAACATATATTCATTATAACATAAAATATGCATTTTTCATCATAAAGGTTATGTAGAATCCATCAAAAAATAAATAAGCACTTAATATAATTATCCGAACACAACATAGTTGAGATTATTATTAATAAAAATGATTAACATAAAATTAAGAAGTTTGTCAAGCTTTAATGAAAACTGAAATTGAAATGGTTAAATGAGTGATGTTGAGAGACGCATATAGTATAACTAAGGTTTCAAATTTTTAACAAATAAAAACAATAAAACAAAAATACAACATATAAAAACTTTTAAATGAACTAACACAAATAAACTAAACAAGCAAACATAAATGAACACATTACCGAACATTCACGGATATAAACGAACGAACGCAACATCTGTTTATGTTTGTTCGTTTAACTTAACCAACAAATGTAAACAAACATCCCGCTGAACGGAACAAATGTAAACGAACATCCCGCAAAATAATTTCTTGTTCATGTTAGTTCATTTATTAAAGGAACAAATGTAAACGAACATCCCGCTGAATGGTTCACGAACCGTTCAATAAATGTACAGTTCATTTACAACCCAGAGTGTGCCCAAAATACGTGGGATTAACATGAATGATTTGGTTTATGGGTACGTGAGGTTCACTCCTCTTCTTATCCACTTGTAGGAGAAGTGGACTCAAGCTTGGAAAGTCAAAGTCCGCTTGTGAAATAATTGAACTCCTCGTAAACCAAATAAGTTTTAAAAATCACCCACAAACTAAATCAATACGTAACTTCGCCATTTTTAACAAAATTCCTTTTTCAAGTTTTCATTTAATCAAGTGTTTTGCTCATTCTATTGTAACTGATTTTTGTATATGTATCGAAACTCATTCTATATATATATATACACACACACATACACTTTTCGACCATTGTAGTTCTTTTTTTTTTTCAACAATAACGTTTAATCATAAAACCTTTTTTTTCTAAACTTGACGATTTTGCTTCACATTTCTCTAAAGGTGCAATTTTGGTTTCATCATATTACTAGTTTTGTTACATTCCTGCTATGTGTAGTTTTTAACTATTATTAATAATTTATATATACATATGCTTTGTTTTATTTAATAATTTATACTAAAATAAAGGCCTTATTCGTGTTTATTCAGTTCATTTACAATCCTTTTTATTCTCTATTATGATTTCTTAAACTCTGACAGTTTATGAAATCTAAATTCTAATATACATAATAATAATAGGGGACGCCATAGCTTTGATAGTAGTACTGATAAGGATCAATTTGCACGGTGGGCTTCGAATCCTTGGGTTCGTCTTTCTTCGCCTCCACTGGACCAACGCTTACCAGCTCCGTGTATCCAACCTTTTTTCTTAGCAAGGTTGTTAGTTCAACCGAGTCGATACCTTCACCGGTCACCGCTATCTGGTCTTTATCTGACCCAACAAAAGACACAGATTCAACTCCGGATATACTAACCGCGATCTGCAGAGCTTTACGGGGTTTCTTGTCACCGTTCATGCTCACCTTCACCACAATCTTTTGCTGCATTGTTAGTGAGTTGTATGAATTTCTGTTTAGAAGTAGAAAGAGAAGCTTTAATAAGAGGGTTATTGGTAGAATGTGATTGAAGAGTGAAGATGTGTAAGAGGGTATTTATAGGAGAGGGAATGTTACATGATTAAGAAGACCACAAAGACTTTGTCAATGCAGTAGGAGAGATCAGGGAAGCCTCCCACCTTTGCCTAATAAAATGACACGGTATTTTTATTTTTTATTCTTATATTTATGAATAATCTATACCTTACAATAATTATTTAGATAAACGACAAGATTAACCATCCCACTGTTTAAAACCATCACTTATTAATAGATAGGGTAATAATTTAGCTGCACTACATGTTACAATCATAAATCAAGATTGTTTTTTTTTTCTTATATTTCACCTTTCGTATTTAAAGTAACAAAACAAAACATTCTTTTAACGGAAAAATTTCACCTTTAGACTATGGGGTGGCGATTGTGAGCTCCACCAGACCACGCCAAAAAAAGTAGAGTGTGGAAGCGGCGTGGGTTAGCGGCGTTGGTGGTCCATGTTGGTTTTTTTATATTTTTTTATATACTTGAGATTTATAAAATAAAAACAAACTTATATTTTTTTTTTATATAATTCGATCGAAGAAAATCATATGGCATGAGGTTAAATATACCAGCAGGAACAGCTACGCGGTTTGAGGTCAGAATTTTGAACATCAGCTTTATATATTTAGGGTAGTTCTTTTACTTTTTTTTCTCATTTCTTCTTAAAAAAGTAAAAACATGTTTCTAAAGTGGCTGATTGCTTTATTAATACCCTCACCATTTGGGATCTCCTATATCACTTTTAGAGTTCTCTTGCGCATATTTTATACTTAATTACTTATCTTCCTAACTTGTAGCATTTTTAGTGAAGTTATGTTAAGACAATGGGGGTGTTTGGGTTAGCTTATTTTGAATCATAAGGAATCTTGAATCGAATCTGTTTACGACTCAAAGAATTTTGACTCAAATTGTTTCTAGATCAATGGGTATTGAGTTTATGTGTGGGTGTTTCTTGATTGATCATGATGTGTGAATTTTTTTATGAAAGTTTCGGTTTTTAGAATGTCATCTTGATGTGATTTTGAAGTAGTTTCGGGTTCATAATTTAGAAGAACAAAAGTTTGATGGGACTAGGTGAGCTATGAAATTTAATGCCACCGGATTTCTATATTCTTGATTATTTTTTATTATTTTTTGAAAAAACAAAAGTTTGGTGGGACTAGGTGAGCTATGAAATTTTCGGTTGGAACATGAAGTTTGGTGGGGTTTGGTCTATATGCCATCCTTTTAACACATATGTATTACTTTTTTTTAATCTTTTATCAGGTATTTAAATGCATTGACAAAGTTGCTCATAATTTAGAAGAATCAGGATTTGGGTTCTCGTATGTGATAAAATGGAAAAAAGCAACTAAAATATGGTAAGTTTTGTCTTTATTGTGGTGATGATGGATGTGCGACATAACGTCAACTCGTAATATATATATAAATCAACAAATATCTCAGCAAGCTTAGTATTGACACCAAAGTTTATATTATATAGTATCGACACTAAAGTTTATATTATATATTTAAACACTTATAATTTGGTTGTTTTTTTTGTAGAGGGAACTCAATTTACCAAGGGAAAAGTTTTGGTAACTCGAAGGATATGCATCTTCTAAGGGACTCGACTATCTTTAAATTGTATATCCACTGTATCACTAATTTATGTAATATGAGACTTTGTATTTTATTTTATTTATACACTTGATATTTATCTTAATAGTTTTCTCCAACCCGGGTAGCACCCGGGTGATAACCTAGTTATTTAGATAAACGACAAGATTAACCATCCCACTGTTTAAAACCATCACTTATTAATAGATAGGGTAATAATTTAGCTGCACTACATGTTACAATCATAAATCAAGATTGTTTTTTTTTCTTCTATTTCACCTTTCGTATTTAAAGTAACAAAACAAAACATTCTTTTAACGGAAAATTTTCACCTTTAGACTATTGGGTGGCGATTGTGAGCTCCACCAGACCACGCCAAAAAAAGTAGAGTGTGGAAGCGGCGTGGGTTAGCGGCGTTGGTGGTCCATGTTGGTTTTTTTATATTTTTTTATATACTTGAGATTTATAAAATAAAAACAAACTTATATTTTTTTTATATAATTCGATCGTCGTGGCTCAGGTCCCTCACAGGGACACGGTCGAAACAAACTTTATACCGATCCAGCTTCGGTTTTAGTTCACTCCACTTGTGTTGGCAGGCGTTTAAATTGTGAAGAGCATTCCCAACGTGTTGTTGATATTGCTGGAACGTTTGTCCCAATAAGCGGTTTGACCGCGTTGTAGCATACGTTGTGCATCGACGATCGATGTGACAAGTGTGATTCCTCCTCCTCCGTCCAATACACAATGTTCGGTTTTTTGATGTTGTTTTGGTTGAAAAAGATTTGTTGTTTGGTGTGAGATTGGTTTAAGAAGATTGGTTTGTGTTTGATCCTACTCCTAGGCATTTATAGGTAAAAAATTGTAAGTTTTTTTTTTAAATTTGATCTTTTACATTGAAACCGCCATGCCCAACGGCTATGGCTAACGACTACCCCAAACGGTCCAATTTCAACAACCAGTCCTAGCTAGCCAGCTCACACCGCCCCCTGCACAACACCGGGCTTCAAAGCCACGCTAGTGAGGTTTGATGTTCGGTGATTGCTTACCGATCAGTGAAGGGAGGGAAGGGGAGAGAGATAGGGTGTGTGTGGTGGGGTTCGTGCCATCTCAACCAATCACACATTTTTTTTAAATAGATTACCAATTCATGAAGTGTCTAACCATTGCCAACACTTTTGAGCATAATTTAAACAATTAAGGTTGAATGACATGGCACACTCTTATTGATTGATTTTGAAGTTTACCACTTTCAAGTGTTTAACCACTCCCTACACCCTAATGAAGTTTGTAAATGAATTAGTTTTTACCCCGTTCGTGTTGCGAGACACTAAGCCATATATTTGTCTATCATAACATGTACGTCTGTATTTCAGTTACTTGTACATACTACTAATTACACGATTTCAAAAAAAATTACATCGAGTCAATCAAATAACACAAAACATTATCATCTTTACTAAAAAAACTAAAACGCTGGAAAGACTCCAATTTTAAACTGGGAGCAAATCAAATGAGCGTGTGCTAGGTGGTCGCATGGCACGAATAAAAATTACGCCGAGTCAACAATTAAAACAAAAACACTACCATAGTTATGTAAAAAAAAAATTAAAACGATGGCATGACTATAAGTTTACATTGGTTCAAAATCGTAATTTGACAGGGAAAGGATTGGTGGCGAAACTATAAATTTGAACTGAGGGCAAAATCCTAATTTGGCTGGAGAAAAAAAGTAAAACCAATGGGAAAAATGTAAATTTAAACAAGGAAAATCGTAATTTGACTGGACCAGTAAGGAAGTGTAAGGGAGCTGTTTGACACTATTCTCCTCTAGTGAATAGCATTTTAATACTTGAGTTTGCTTTTAGTTATTAGAGTTAAATGTCATTTTAGTACATGTGGTTTGGGTCATTTTGCCAGTTTTGTCCAAGGGTTTGGAACATTGTCATTTTAGTCCAAATAGTTTTAAACATTGTCATTTTAGTCCACTAGGTTAACTTCATCTATTTATTTTATTAAATAGAAGGGCATTTCGATAATTTTATATGTAATTCTGTTAATTAGAAGTGCAATTCGACCATATAAAATGATCAAATTACTCTTCTAGCTAAGATAAAAAATGGACAGAGTTAAACCAGTAGACTAAAATGGCAACGCTTGAAACTATTTTGACTAAAATGGCAACGCTTGAAACTATTTTGACTAAAATGGCAAAATAACTCAAATCATAAGGACTAAAATGACATTTAACTCTAATTATATTATACTAACTTTACAAAAAAAAGCTAGTTGCTTGCTTTCCATCAGTTTTTTGGCCAATCACATAACTGAACTATTCATCATCGGGGAAAAATGTATATGTAGTTTAGTTTAATTTAATTTAATTTCTCCTACAAATAAATTAATTTTTAAAATTTAATTTTTGTTAGTATGATACGAAATAGAAGTTTTAGAAATTTGGTTAAATATTCTGCATTATAGCTTATTTAAAAGGTTGTCGAATCTTGATCTTAACTAATATACACTAAATTTGCATTAATTAATTATAATATATGTTAGTTTTATCAGTCTTTAATTAATTTTAACTAGTATTAAGTCACTGCGTTGCAGTGGTTGTCACAAAACTGTGTTAAGTAGTAGCAATACTATACCATTGCCAGCGACCATCAACACCGGAAAAGCTCGTAAAAACAAAAGAAATAAAAACGGGAAAAAAATAACGCCAAGCGAAAAGTAGACGTAAAATCTTTGAATCACGCACGCTCGTTGCTGAGAAATTAAACCGAAATGTAAAACATAGAAAAAAATAACTAAGTCCATGCAGGACCCGCGTGTTTGTCCAACTTGTCAAACGCATAAAAATAGATGTGACGCGACGGGCCAGTCAAATGGGAAAAAATATACGAAAAAATGTTGAACCCCAAACGCAGGTTGCGGTGCGTTAACTCACAAAATTTAGAACGAAACGAAAAACTTGGGAAAGATAAAAAGTATGGTGGACTAAAATTGAAAATAAAAAAGAGTTGGAATTAAATTGCAAAATATGAAAAACTTTGGGTTAAAAGTAAAAAAAACAAAGAGTCTAAATTGTAAAATTGAAGTTATTTATTAATTTTCGATAAACATAAGGATAAAAATAAGTGATATCTATATATTTGTTATTAATTAATATTAATATTAAAAGAAATTTATTAAACAAATATAAATAAAATTTGTGAGGTTGAAAGAGAGAATGACATGTAACATTATTTGTAGTCTTTTATTATAAGTTTGATTTAGATATATAGGACGCGTGTGGTCCTGCAACTTCCAAGCCGTGTGAACCCCATTATTTATTACCAACAATTTATTAAAGATGACAACTCTCATTACTCCTTAGGCAACTTCCAATGTGAACCCCATTTTTTATTACCAACAATTTATTAAAATACAGTAACCACTATATTTATTTTAGAATATAATAACGACCAAGTGTATTAGAATATAACTAGTGGGATCTCCATGATTCAGTTTAGTTTGCTACAATATCGGTACGATTTTGACACTCAGTATAGAAACGAGGAACTAGAAACTAAGAGGTAAAAACAACTATCGGTTCTGATATTGTTTAGAAGACATTGATTCATTGTCAGGACTCATTATAGTTTACAGTACCAGAAAGATATTATGTTAAGAATATAAGTTCGTTTTCAACGAATTTATAGCAAAACGTCGTGAAAACTGTAAAAATGAATATCAGTACCGATGTTATTCGAATGGTGTTGATTCGGTTTGTCATGGTGTATTATGATTTAAAAAAAAAAACGTTAAATTATATTACTAAATATATGAAAAAAGTAAGTTTTGATAATATGTACATTTTTACTTCGAGCATTTGTACATTACTATCCATAAGTTAGCTTTGAGTAAAATTTATTTCTAAACATAGATAAAGATACGTATGTCACAATACATACTCGAAATGTTATAAAAGTCGTATCTTAAAAGTTATAATAAAAATCAAAAAACACTTTACATGTTGTTGCTTATTTTTAATAAATATATAAATAAATATAATTATCATATAATATGTGGATACTTGGGTTGAGTTTGTTTTAAGGAAAATTGGTATTTAATAAACCAACATTTGCCCAGTTGGTAAATAATAATCCAACCTACAGAATTGGTATATAATAATCCTACCTATTAACATGTTGGTACTCAATGAACTTCCGTTAGTTTTTTTTAACTGAAGTTAGTTTTTAAGTTTTATTTATTACACAAACAGTCCCTGTAGTTGTAATTTACTAGTTTTAACTATGAGTTGATAGCCAAAATGGTCCCTGAGGTTAATATCCACAGCACTGCCACCACCACCACCACCACCACCGCCACAGCACCGCCACCACCACCACCACCGCACCGCCACCACCACCGAGCTCACTCCGGTCACCGGAGATATTCTCCGGCCTGTGTTTCCGGCGAACCAACCGCCCTACCCCGACTCTCCGTCTCCCACCTTCACACTCATAACACCTCCACACCCCTCGTCATTCTCTGATTCGTCTCCGGCAACCAAAGAAGCTCCGGCCGGCGACGATCTGGCTTACCGATGAGACACCCGCAAAGCCCCTCTCCCTCTCTGCCATGGTGCCGTTGCATACCGCAGTGGTGGCGACATTTTATTCTTCTCCGGTAGGTCGTGATTTCTCAGAAGGATGACTGATGATGACGAAGCTTGAAGCTGATGATGATGAGGCTGTGAAGACGATGATTCAGCAGCAGGTTCTGAGTTGGTTCGAGCTGGGTTCAGATCTGTTTCAGATTCGGGTAATGTGGTGGCAGTGGCGGTGGTGGTGGTGGTAGTGGTGGTGGTGCTATGGCGATGGTTACGGTGGTGGAGGTGTTGTGGCGATGGTGGTGGTGGTGGCGGTGGTGGTGGTGGCGGTGGTGGTGGTGGCGGTGCTGTGGCTATTAACCTCAGGGACCATTTTGGCTATTAACTCATAGTTAAAACTAGTAAATTACAACTACAGGGGCTGTTTGTGTAATAAATAAAACTTAAAAACTAACTTCAGTTAAAAAAAACTAACGGAAGTTCATTGAGTACCAACATGTTGATAGGTAGGATTATTATATACCAATTCTGTAGGTTGGATTATTATTTACCAACTGGGCAAAGGTTGGTTTATTAAATACCAATTTTCCTTGTTTTAATGTCATCATCATCACTAGAAGGTCACGACCATCATACTTCTGTACTTGCTTGACACGGCCATCAGTGGCTGAAGTCGTTGTATAATGTTTTTGATAGGGACCATGTATTAATGTAAGACCCTAATTCGTACATGACAAAAGTCGCAGCGGAAACACGAACCATAAAAATTTCTTTCATTATAAATACCTCAACTTACTTAAAATTTAACTTTAACATAGCTCTTTCTCATAAATTCGTCATCCTCTTAATTACTGACTAAAAAAACATAGCTTATGTCTACTACAATATACACATCAACGTTTCCGTACAATCTCTCTAGTGACTCGATCTTCGATCTCTATTCCTTAGTAATCCTCATGGCTTGTACTACCTGCGCTTACCACATAAAATTCATAACGTTAGTACGTATCATAAGCATACAAGATTTATTCACGTTTACTTTTAATTTCATTAACTCTTTACATCCCAGCTTTCCCTCTGATCATACGATCCGCAGTGAGACTTCTTTGGAATTCCTGCATTACACTTCATCACCAGGCACGCTATTATCATCGTTAGTACTCAATTTCATTGAATGCATGCTTACTCACTTTCATACAAACTTATACATATGCCTACGATCACACGTAACAACTTACATACATACGTACCTACATACATACGTACGTACCCACGTACGTGCATACCTAAATACATCCATACATACATACATACATACATACATACATACATACATACATACATACATACATACATACATACATACATACATACATACATACATGCATGCATGCATGCATGCATGCATGCATGCATGCATGCATGCATGCATGCATACATACATACATACATACATACATACATACATACATACACACATACTTATTACATGACTTCACACAAACCTACATACGTGCATACATGCGTACATACTCACTTGCGTACATATACATACTACCTACATACCCACCAACATACATACACTTAGATTTATAAAAACATACATACATATATACCTACATACTCACTTACATGTATATTTATAATCACCCATTGCAACATACCCAACTCATACTTACCTACTCATATACGTCTTCATATATCCGCGTGTACTTGCTCACACACTTATAATCTTACATACGTTTGCACATCCATGCTTACATACGCTTCTACATACGTGTTAAATACATACAAACATACATACTTACCTATCTACATAGATGCATACATATATGCTCATAAAAACGTAAGTTAAATTAGTCAAACGTAACTTGAAACGCGTTTAAACGAGTTCCCAAGCCAAAACTGAGCAAACGAGCAACTTTCGCCAACCAGGGGGGGGGGGGGGGGCTCGCGTGACGCCAAGGGCCTTGGCGTCGCGCTAGGCCCCTGTTTTCATAGAACAGGTGCTGCACATTCCCAGCACAATCCCGTTTTACGGAAACGAGCATAACTCTCTCGTTTTTGATCCGTTTTACCCGATTCTTTTTCCTACGCGTTCGTAATTTAATCCTCCACCTTGTGGAGTTAAAAACCAACATCCAACATAATAAAATTTCAGACTTTTAACTCTTCGGCTTATTACCATCTTACCAAATTTTGACCCGTTCATGCATACATCAACATAACTTGTTCATTTTACCATAACCTCTTATAAACATAACAATATCAGTGACGTCTATCATAAATTATTAAATTCTTGGATGTCTTGCATCCTCTTAACACCTTATCGTTCATATGCTTATTT
>JARYGA010021252.1:0-25330 GCA_030545235.1 Helianthus tuberosus
TTCTAAGTCAATGGGTTCAAAGTGTTGCAAATCATTGAGTTCAAAACACAAGTTATCTGACATCTGGTTTTCACAATTTGCAGTAAAAGCATAATTTGCAGAGTGAGAATCAGGGTTGTTGAAATTTCCACCAGTAGTTACATCAATAAAGTGATGATAACCCTGATCCTTACTACTGCTACCAGATTCTTCCTGACCAAAAAGAGCTGTGCTGCCAAATGAAAAATCATCAGCAACTTTTCCAGACTCTTGCAACTTCTTTTTCTGGTTTAACTCCCTTTCATAGGTTAGGAGTCAACCATAAAGTTGGGTCAGGGTCAGATCCTTGAACTCAGCAGAGTTTCTAGTAACAAATGCAATGGTATCCCATTTTTCTGGTAGTGATCTAAGGAACCTGCTATTTTGAGTTGAATTTGGAAATGTTACTTTAACAAGCCTTAGTTCACTAATGAGACAACTGAATCGTTCAAACTGCTGAGTCAATGATTCACCCTTGATGTGACAAAATGTTTCATACTGCTGATTCAGAATTTCCCTATTGTTTTCAATAACTTATTCTGTTCCCCCAAACTGTTCCTTCAGTGCATCCCATAGCTCTTTGGCACTGTTACAATGTAACAGTCCAGCATAGATCTCATTTGGTAATGCAGATGCTATGATGCTAAATGCTTTGGCATCGAGTTCGAACTTTTGAAAATCAGTTTCTGTATAGTTTTCAGATGGTTTAGGTACGAACTTCTTTGCATCCTCAGCACTTGGCACCATAGTAACATGGGGACCAAAAACAACAGACCTCCAACATCCAGTGTTCTGTTGAGCAAGGATGTGACCTATCCTTCTCTGCCAGATGTTGTATTCATTACGTTTAAGCATGGGTGGTTTGAAAAGAGAGCCAATGTTACTCTTATCATCTTGTGATTGTGACGTCATCCTGGTTGTTTTACAGGCACTGATTAATCAACTTTAATGGTGATTAAACCTTGCTCTGTTTTTCAACAAAAAGAACAAACTATCAGTATCAACAATTATGAGCTGAACTATTTATGTCAAAATGATTGTTAAATCAAATTTGACTGTCCTAGCTCTGATACCAATTGTTAGGATCTGAGTTTGGTTTTGATTGTGGTTTTACGTTTGAAATAAGATGAAGATGGATGAGTAGTGCAGCGGAATTTAAGATGGAAACAAACTTTGCACACAATCAAATAGGAGAATTGCTTTAATCAAACATTTTCAACAAAGAACCGAAAGATTGAATTTATTTCAATAACGATTACAATGCATGTATGAATACAAACTCCCCCCTCAGCCTGAACTCACAGTGTTTATTCGTGCAGGAAGAAGATTTTGTGCAGAGCTAATAGAACAGTGCATGGTACTGTTCTATTTATAGGCATGGACAAACCACTGATGAATCAATGCTGACGTCACCATGAAAGTGACATCTAACTTCCTAACAACTTCTAATAGCTGATCTATATAAACACTGCTTAAGCTAACAACTACTTATACAATACATTACATAATTAAACTAAACTACTGCTGGTCCTTCCACTGTTGTGACGTCAGCAGTACTTGATAACTACCTGCAGTGCTTGACCCAAAGCAGTAGATTGAACAGCAGGTCTTTAGTCTTTGACTTGATCAGCAGTTGTAGTCCAGCAGTTGTAATGATCAGTAGATAGGAGGTCAGCAGATGTTGAAACCACTTTCAAGGGGAGAGACTTGTAACACAACATCTGCTTATTCTGGATCCACTGCCCTGATCCAATTTTGGCTTTAATTATCTGTTCCTCTGATAGGGTTCAATCCCAACACGAGTTTATAACATTTCAACGAACATGGTTTACAAGTTAACGGAACTCGGAAAATTCATATAAAATAAATATAATTATTTATATATATTTCAATGCATAAACGAATTACGACATCTTACCGTACGATCTTAAGAAGTAATATTATCCGAGTTATTTCTGTAATAAACAAACGAAATCAAGTCTAGCACGCGTACAATTATGTAGTTATTTTTAAAAATTATCCATGAGACGCAAGACTATTATATCGGCTACGCAATGTTTATAGGGTCAGGATTTAGGGAAAATGGTGAAAAGTGTGAGAACGCTTATGGATCGTCAGATTAAAACAATTTGCGGACTAGATTGGCGCGGTGGTGTTTTCATAAATAACATCAATTTTATTATTTGAACGTGCTTCATTAAGGGCAAAAAGGGTCTTTTTACTGCTCTAATTCAAAACTCCAAACTAATTAGCAAACCGCCATTCAAAACGACTAAAACACCATTAATACAAAACGTCAAAACTTAATGATAAAACGCGTTGTAGACTTAGCAGGTAGATGAAACAAACAGTAACTGAAAGTCAATTATTAACATTTATTACAAAAAAAATCCCTCCTAAACTACGCGGCAAAAACATCATTATATAAACGACGTTTCCATTGCTTCCATAATCACTTCCATTGATCATACTAAAAACGCCATCTTTAACCAAAACGCCAAATTAAAAAAAAATCCCGAAAGGAAGAAAATGGCAACCATCGTTTCATGGAGATACACCCTCAGAATCAGAAGATTCATGATCTGTTTTGACAACAGAAGAAAAGTGTTTGTTAAAACAATCAAAGCCATTTTGAACATGGAAGAAGAGGTACAGAGCGGGATCCTATCACTGACGTCCCTCTTGATAACCATTGTGATAAAACAAAAACGGTTATAAGAAGATTAGCCAGAAAATTTAGACCAAACAAAGCAAATGCAAAAATGGATCCAGTCATCACATCATGGTGTTTTGATGAAGACACAGACATGGTCACCGTTATATGTGACAACAGAGCGTAGGAAGACTATATGCTTGAAGACATCATGACCAAGCAGGGTCTTGGGTTCCTTGAGGAGTTACATAACGCCACATGTTTGAACACAGACATGAACATAAAATTGCCTTTGTTGCAGGACATGTTCAAATGGTGGCATCAAAATCTTCAAGAACAAGAAGCCAATGAAAGTGAAAGTGATGACTTGGATGAGAGACTGGAAGAAGAATCCGAAGAAGAAGACGAGGGGAGTGATGGATACTTCTTAGACAAAGTCCCTTCTGACGAGGAGCTTTAATTTTTTTCTGTGTTTGTTATGTACTTTTCATATAATAAAATACTATATTTCTCTCATTAGTTACAAAATGCCACAAAAGAAATTAAATACAAAACGCCAAATAATTAAAAAAAAACTATTTTTTCTGTGTTTTAGTTAGTGTATTTTATCATCTTGGTCCACAAAATGCCATTAAATATAAAACGCCAAACTTGAAAAATGAGACGTATTACAGCCTTAACAGATAAAGCTGAACAAAACAGTAAATACCAAAGTAACTGAAACGACGGATACTTTATTACTAGAATTTATTATAATAAAATCCCGCCTAAACTTGGCGCCAAAAACATCTTATAAAAACAAACATCTCAGCACCTTCCATTGATAACACCCAAAAACAAACACCATGTTTCCTAAATACCACTCACTTTAAAATGCCAAAAAAAGTTAAAAAAAAAAACACAGATGGCAAACGTCGTTTCTTGGATATTCAGTATTGTTCTGCATGAAGTTTCACTGAATGGATTCTTAGGTGAGGTGGGTAACTCTATAAGATTTTGCTAAATGAGATGGGCAAATCTTCAAAAAAAAAAAAAAAAAAAAAGAGACCGATGACAATGATACGTCATTTTCGGTGCTTTGTTCTTGAAGAAGGTTTGGAAGAAGAGACCGATCCCATTGTAAATGCTATTTTCGACTCCATGATGATAATGAGGAAGACGACCAAATAGCATCCACACATACAACATCGTTCTAGGTCTCCAAAAATCCACAAAACCACTACAACAACAAACAACAATAGATCACACCAAAAACCAGGATGCCATATTTAACTGACTGATCAGCTTCATCTAGAGTCGGACGTTTCAGCTGTGTAGGGAAATCGGCATCTATCTAAGGTATTCAAAGGTTCAAGGCGCAAAAACTTCAAGAAGAAGAGACTGATTACAGTGAAGATTTGGATGAGAAATTAGATTAACATTTTTATTTTTTTTGCCTTTTCTATTTTTTTATTTGGGGGAGGGTCATTTTCTGTGGTTTGTTATCTAATTCTCCACTGATAAAATACATTATTTCTGTAAATTGCTTATAAAACGCCAAGATGCTACAAACACCAAACGCCTAAAAGTGTGAAAAGTGTGAGAACGGATCCTGGTCGAACACGTTGTTGCTTATAAAACGCCTAAATGCCACAAACCCCAAAACTTATAATAAAATTATTTTAAACAATTATTATTAAAAAACTCCAAAAATTAACTGAAATGTATAAAACAATGTGCAAGAGAATAGAACAATACGCCATATTTATCTAAACGTCATTAAATTCAAAATGCCAAAACCTAAAAGATGGGACGTGTTACAGCGTTAACAAATGAAGCTGAACAAACAGTAACTACAAACAGTAACTGAAATGACAGAAACTTTATTGCTAACATTTATTATATTAAAAGCCACGCCATGGTAATTGAATTTATTTATCTTTTCAAAACGCCAGAATTACATGTCACATTATAGGTCTGCATCCTACATAGCACGACAAAAAATACACATAAAAAATATAATTACTAATGTTTTTAGCGCCAAAAACATATATCTATCTCGCGCCAAAAAAAGGTCATTTTTTAAATAGAACAGGTAAACAAAACTTAACACTCCACACATTCTCTAAACACGCCACACATTGTCTAAAACGCCATAAAACTTAAAAAAAATGGCTCAGGTTATTGCATGGAGGTTTGAGAGGTCGGAGAGACGTTTCGTCCTAATGTTCTCGGAAAGGAGAAGGGTGAAGGTCAAGACAATCAAGGCCATACTTAATATGGATGAAGCCATTCAGATGGATATTCTAGCCCTTGGGGTCGAATGGCCGACAATTGTGAAAGGACTCGAACGGTAATAAGAAGAATGAAGAGAAAATTTCCAGCAGATGATGATGATGATGATGTTGAAGATACTGATCTACCAACAGTTACTAGTTGGAGTTTGGATGAACAATCAAGAACGGTGAAAGTGACTTATCAACACGGGGTGGATTATTCATTGACAATAGACGAAATGCTGAACACAGATAGACTACATCTTCTTGAACAACTCTGTGATTTAGCACCTTCGAACGATGCAAGATCCAGGGTTGTGATGACATTTAGGTATAGGACGCAACAAAGACGAGACGAGATTATGTCATTATACGCCAATGCACAAGATGATGATGATGATGAGTCTGAAGAAAGTGATGAACAAAGCGATGGGTACATCTCTGATGTAATACCATCCACAGAACGCTATTAGTTTAGTTTGATTTCGTCTTAGTTGTAATCTTTTGAATTATTAATGAATTTAAAACGCCATGAACGCCAAGAAATTTTTCTTTATATCATATATAGGATTAATTCAACTGGTGAAATCTACAAAAAACGCCTAAAAATTTGTAAAGTTTGAATTATTAAAGGTATATAATGAATTTGGGAACGCCATGACGCCAAGATGTTAGAATTATTAATTGATTCTAATGAATTTGGGAACGCCATAAACGCCAAAATATTTACTATGTAACACAAAAACGATTAATTCATCGAGACAGATCTAAAAAAAACAATAAAACGCCAGGTAGTTATTGAATCTAGCTAAACACCAAAAAAATCTCACACAAAAAATGAAGCGCTGTTGTGAGACACACATTGGAAAAAGAAGATAAAGGGACAAAAAGTCCCTCGGCCTTCATTATATCGCGCGTTACGTGTTCGGCCAGGATTCGTTCTCACCATTTTCACACTATTAGGCGTTTTCTCGTGATCCCGTTTCTCTCTCTCTATATAAATATATATATATATATATGTATACACACACACACATATATATATGTACATATTAAGAAAACTACGATGGGTTGTGTCATTTTTTGTTAACGTATATGATGACTATTTGGAAAACCGTACGAATACTTTATACGAGTTTATAACACATATTATTTTTAATCACTCACTTGTTTACATGCACGTACTACTATTCGAGACGACTAACACGATTCCATAAATATAGTTATATTTATATATATAAATATGTATTCTTAATCTCTCGAAAACTAAGTTGTTTCCAAGACTTAGTATTTATCCCGACTATAAATGGGATTAAACAAGTATATCATTATTATTTCAAATCAAGATAACAACACTTCCTATAGAGTCGTTTACTTAACGATTCGGTAGAGCTCGGTAACGAACATTATAATCGTTTCCCCTCCCATAGACACTTATCTTTTTTGCTATTTATTAGGGATGCCTTAGTATTAGCATACACTTAGCAAGCTTATGATTCAAGTTGTTTTATCTTGCATAAGGATATCGAGGTGAGTTCATAATCCCCACTTTTTACGGTTTTACATTTTTATAAATGTTTTCGGGGGTGGAAAGACATGCAAGTTCTGCAAAAGTACACAATATTTCGATGAACGACAACTACATATTTCTAAACCATGTTGTAAACGAATTCCAATTAACTCAATTGGTTTATGAAAGGGTTATGCTAAACATACCGGTTTTACAAAACACGCGCGTATTTTAGAAATGTGCATGAATTTCATGACTAGTGGCGGGATTGTCCTAGTTACAACAACGGGACTGGGTTGTCCTGCATACGAACAACGGGACTGGGTTATCCTCCATACGAACAACGAGTCTGGTTTATCCTGCATACAAACAATGGGACTGTGTTGTCCTACTTACAAACATAAGGACTGATTTGTCCTCTACTCAACCGTAAGAGCCGTAGGATTCTTAAAACTGTACAGTGAAGTCCTCGCTGCATATCGGAACTATAACCGGCTGCTAGTCTACCATCTTGAGTAAACAGTTTGGCGAGGCACTCTCTAGCACGAGGTTGATTATAGCCTCATGCGGGCATGTTGTCGTTGTCGTACGCGGACATTGACGATTAAAAAAAATTTACAAGTACAAAGTTTTCAAATGACATGGCAAGAAAAATGATTTTATTACGTTTTCTCAACATTACTTAAACCGGTATTGACCAATTTTGTCGACAGATGTCGCCGGTATTGACCAATTTTGTCGGCGCTATTTACTTTTAGCGGCGACCAGTCGCCGGTAAAGCATCGCCGGTATAGCTCGGACGCTATTGACCTGTTGTCGCCGCTAAAACGCTTCTGTCGCCGGTATTGAGATTCCACCTTTAGCGACGACAGTTGTCGTCACTAAAAGTGTCGCCGGTATTATGAATGGCCGGTAAAGGTTGTAGGTCAATAGCAGCGACAGTTATCGCCGCTAAAAGTCTTTTTTTTAATACAGCAGCTATATATACAGCTGCCCAGCCAGTTTTACGGCCGAAAAAATAGAACCTGCCTATTTTCAAATAACGCAAACATACGCCATGAACATAATCAACATATACTAAAGGTAATATAGTTAAAAACTATGTTTAAGTCGTACATTATAATCCTACAACGTTTAATTAAATCATACATTAAAAACAACAAGTGTAACACCTCGAAAATTCACGTCCTATAATGTGTTGACACGTGTCATATGTTTGAATGTGTGAAAGAACGTTCTGAAAGGACTAAAGTTGACAATCATGGAAAGTATGTGAATATACGTATTCTAAATGTCAACAGTGAATAAATATAATGTACATTAACCCTACATGATGCTCATACCTTCAAACGAATAAATCATGGATCATACGAAGCAAAAAGTGAGAGATTACAAACCATAGGGGCTAAATGTGTCAACATGTTTAAGTTATACCTCTGAGTGACCTTTTGACAAACCCGAAGCTTTGGAACGGTTAATTATGCTCACTAGAATGCACGTTATAAATTTCGTAAAGTTTCGTTATCGTGTGAGAAAGTTATGATCAAATTCGTGTGCGAAGGGTTAAAGCGTCAACATTGAAAGTTAGGACTTTTCGGGTGACAATAACGTTAACCGAGGACTTAACAAAGTGGGTAAATATCTTGAAGCCCTTAAACATCAATATGGAGGGTTCATAATGCAAGAAACAAATGTCTAAACAAAGTTTGAAGAGCCAAGGATCAAAACGCAAAAATCTAAAAGTTCTGATTTGCTGCAGGAGGGGGGGGGGGGGGGGTCCTTCGCGTCACGCGAGGGTAGGTCTGATGCGATTTTCTTGGGTTTTTGCCTGCCATAGCCTTTATGCTCGACCTTTAACCGAATTTCCTCATCTTTCTTGGCCCCTAGGCACCCCCTAAGCACTACGAACACTTGTTAATCAGTTGTGGTCAGTTGTAGACCCAAGTGTCAACAATCTATGGTGAAGAATTCACTATAAAAGGGCCATGAAGTTGCAAACATTCTTCACACCTTCCTTCAAGCTTTCTGATCATTTCTGAAGCTCAAGTCTTCTTCCAAGTGATCACTAATCAAGCTTAGGACTTCAGTAAGTTTGCTAATCCTTTCTTAATTAAGTTTTAGCTTAGTTTAAGCTTAAACGTCAAACCGTCGTAATTAACGGTTGACTTAATGATTAATCATTGATAGTCCAGTGATTAGTCGAAGTGAAAGTAGTTATAAGTTGGTAATTATGTGGGTAATAAACCCTCAAAAGGGCTCCCCCTGATTCCCACTCTAACTAGGTCAAATGTCGGGTCAAACTTGCTAAGAAAAAGTCAACAGAATGTTTAAATTACAATTTATGCATAATTAGCAATGTAGAACACTTATAACTTGTTTGATCATTGATATAACTTGGTAATGAATGTAAGAACATGTCTAAACATGTTCAACCCAACAATTTTCAGTAAAGACCCGGTTCGGGACCGAAAGTCGCATAGTTTGACTTTCGCTTTGACTTTCAGTTCTGACCCGTTATGGTATGTTTTAGAAATGCCTTAGAGATTTATTTGGACCAGGTTAAATGCTAGTATAACCCTCTGTGATTATACACCTCGGATCATTAGTTATCCAATTAATACGCATGATTCCGTTAATTGCTCATATGTTGACCATTATGCCCTTTTCACTTTAAAACGTGATTTTTGGAAATGTATAAGAGTAGAAACCTTATTTACTGATATTTAAACTTGCATACAAAATTTGACATCAGTTTGAGGTGTAGGTTAAGAGTTATGCTCGTTATCGTAAAATGAAAACTTTATGTTAATTAAACGGCGTAATTAGCGTATAGCCTAGTTAAGCCTAGTTTTTGATATCAAACTTAATAACCACTGATGTAATATATTATTTTGGGATTTTTGAAGATTTTTAATTAATTTTAGGATGAGCATAACTCATAGTCGTAGGCTTAATCCGGTAATTGTCGGTTTTGCCCTTACGGGCCATAAAATGAGTTTTACATATCTAAACGACTCCAAACCTTTTGCTACTGATTCTAAATGATAAATAAATTATTTTAAACCCTCTGGAATAATAAAATATCAGGTTTCTATATAGAACCCGGAAACGGCTTCTAATCGCCTAATTAAGCGTTTTTCACGCCTAGTATGTACTAGAACCATTTTAAACATACAAAGGGTGATACCTTCTGATATTTGACACAAATTATAATATTTTAACAGTAAGCAAAAGTTCTTAAACTCAGAATTCAGTTTTGAGCTTTTCGGCTTATGTGAAATTACCAAAATGCCCCTACGGTGCATAGTTTGGTTATAATTGATAAATTTCACATATATACAATACCCTACTGATATAACTTAGCAAATTGATTATCTTTGCTGATTACATCAGACCTGTAACTCAGGATATTACTTAAACTCTTTTATCACCTTACAAATGACCAAACTACCCCTACGGGGCATAGTTTGTGTTTAAATTCATTTCGGGCATAATAAATGATATCTTACTGATGTCACAACATATTTGGAGCATATTAACTTAGGAAACCTGTAAATGGCTCTCATTATTACCCGTTACGCTTATTACGCGTTCGGTTCGGTTTATGTAACTAGTTTACATAAACTAGCCTAAACGGGTCAAACCTTATCGGTTTTATCTCAAAATCCAGAGTGTGTATGAAATACCCATATTAAGCAAGTCTCCGAACTTGTCAGGTCTAAATCACATTCTATCCGGTCTTCGCTTAATAGTGCGTACGAACCGTATCATTGAAACTAACCGGTCTAAGCTAAGGCTTAATTAAGTACCCGTTAAAAATCTAATAGGTTATTATAAACCTTCGTTCCAGATTAGGAGCCCAGTAAAAGTACTTGCATTTGCTGTAATTGATTGATACTTTGCTCAGGTAAATACTCTTAACTTATTTTCCCTATACGGGTTTGGGATACGGTACTATAAAAGTACCGCTTGGTCGGGTATGTAGTCATTTAAATCGGATTGTGATTAATGTATTTACATAACTCGCTTTGTTCTGTATTATTTGATGTATGGCCCTTGGGGGTTAAATGACCATGTCCCGGATATCCTTGGCATCATTTCACGAAATGGCCACGACCTAAGCACGGGGTGTAGGCGTACACCTGACAGATGCATTATGTAAAAACTGGTAATCCACTCAAGGAATCAACCTTGTGGGCACTATACCTGTGGCGTGTCAGTTAACTTAACCGGCTCTTTTAACCGGTACTAATGGACGGCAAATGAGTAAAACTGTATACAAGATTATATACAAATAATTGTCCCAAGTTATAAAGATATTTTGTGCTGAAGTGCATTCAAATCAATTTACAAACTCTTTTCAAAATGAGTCAGTTGAGTTGTATTTACCAGTGTAAACTGACGTATTTTCCAAAAAGGCTAAGTGTAGGTACTAGACGAAATAGGCTGGCTACCCCAGGCATCATTACTCAAGTCTCGCAAGCTCTAGATGTCAAAGTCTGTTGAACAATAATTTCTTTTTATTTGATCCGCCTGTGGATCTTTTACTTTCCGTTGTAATACTGGATATCACTTTATATTCGGATTGTAATATATTTACCTTTTGCTTCCGCTGTGCATTTATATAATTGTGTTGTTTGACTATTATGTTGCCAACCACGTCACGATACTCCCCTACCGGGCCCACCGGTGACACGTGGAAAGTCGGGGTGTGACAGGTTGGTATCAGAGCCAACACTGAGTGAATTAAACACTAGTCTTTTGTGTTTAATCTCAGTTACACAGTTGCACATACTTGAGTCTAGACAAGAACATAGGACTAATCCAAATTCGTTTCATTGTCTTTTAATTACTTCCTTGTTATTTCTCTGATTAGCCCTTGCATGGGCAAGTCATTTTCTTAAGAAGTCCCGTTTAGGGAAACCATATATTTGTTTAAAAATTTTAATGGAACGACTATATTTAAATTATCATTCCTATATTATAAGATCTACCATTATAATAAAATGGCAAAATCTAAAAGGACAAGACCTAGCCATAGGTCACATTAAGTCAGGGCCAAGATGGTAGATCCACAATTAGATTCAGATCCTTGTTAACAGTTCAATTAGGATTGTTTTGCGTTAAATATTAAAAAGAATCTTAAAGGTAAAACCTAGTCTAAATGTCACTACAGACAAGGCCAAGATGGTAGAACCTATTCAAGAGATTCAAATCCTTATTAAACATCTGAAAGCATATTAACATGCTTGACAAAGTGTGATACGATAAAAACACATAGGTCATTTTTAATTGGGTTATTCTAAATTCCCTTATTTATATAATCATCCCTTATGGATGAAGTGCCCACGGGCTATGATTAACGTCCTCTGGGACTAAAGACAGTGGTAGCTTACGACTCCCGGTCAAGAAAAGGTAATGAACTTTGATTCAAACCTTAATGCCTCGATTCTCTGAAATCATGGCTTATAAATTAAACTTGTCTACGTGACTAGGCCTTTTGTGCTATTATTCACTTATAATTTAGGATTATGATAAAGATCCTGAACAATTTTTATAATTAACAAATTAACTAAAATGTGTATTAAAAGCACGGTTAATAAATCGTTTAAGAACGATTGTACTGTAAGGGCTTCTAAATAAACCTTACCCTTATTTTTCTTTTTGTAGCAACTAAGACTACATGGCTGACTCTGACGAGATAAACAGTCATCCGTTGGAAAACCGCGATGATAATGATATGATTAATATAACCAAAGGAGAACTTCGTTCACTAATTGATACAGCTGTATCTAAAGCTGTAGAGGAACAGTTCAGGGAGTATAGTGGGACTAATAGTAAAGCCTCATCTGTACCCCACTCTAAGTCAGTCCCTAAAACTCATTCAGAGCCTCATAACAAGCCGCCCTCTAAGAAAGAGGAACCAAAGAAGGATGATGATCGACATTCATCAAATGAACACAGTGTTCCACCCAAGAAGATAGTGGTCGATAATGAACCACGTACCAAGTCTTGTACCACCTATAAGTACTTTGTTTCCTGTAAACCCCGAGATTTCACTGGGGAGAAAGGAGCAGTAGATTGTATGACTTGGTTGGATGAAATGGACACGGTGGTGGACATCAGCGGTTGTGCTGAAAGGGATGTAGTAAAGTATGTATCCCAATCGTTCAAAGGAGAGGCACTGGCATGGTGGAGGTCTCTCATTCAAGCTGCTGGGAAGATCCCGCTCTTCAACATGTCATGGGAGCAGTTTGTTACCCTCATTATGGAAAACTACTACCCTCAACATGAGGTCGAAAGAATTGAATCTGATTTCTTATCATTGGTGATGACAAACGTAGATTGTCAAGCTTACCTCACCAGTTTTAATACCCTGTCCAGACTGGTTCCTTACCTTGTAACACCAGAGCCCAAGAGAATTGCTCGCTTCATTGGGGGTTTAGCCCCAGAAATCAAAGCCAGTGTTAAGGCTTCAAGACCTGCTACGTTTAGGTCAGCAGCTGATCTCTCTCTATCCCTTACTTTAGATGCGGTCAGGTTGAGATCGCTTAAGAAATCTGAAGAAAGTAAGAGGAAGCGTGAGGATGATAACTCACGAGGGTCAGAGAAGAAGCACAAGGGCAACACTGATTCTAAGAAGTTTGGGTCTGGAAGGAACAGTCAGCGAACAGAGGAAAAGCCAAAGTGCACGACTTGCCAAAAACGCCACTTTGGAAAGTGCAGACTTGAGTCCAATTCTAATTCAGGATCACCTGCATGTGGGATATGCAAGTCTAGAGAGCACAAGATGATAGAGTGCAAGAAGATAAAAGATGCCACATGCTACAACTGCAATGAGAAAGGGTACATTAAGACCAACTGCCCTAAGTATGCCAAGAAGCCTGAAGAGGTCAAGAAGACCAATGCGAGGGTCTTTCGAATGGATGCAAAGGAAGCAGTCCAGGATGTCAACGTAATCACAGGTACTTTCCTTGTAAATGATGTCTATGCAAGAGTACTCTTTGATTCAGGCGATGATAAGTCTTTCGTAGATCATAAATTTTGCAAATTGCTGAAATTACCTGTCAAAACCTTGAGTATAAATTATGAGGTAGAGTTAGCAGATGGCACCATAGAAACCGTCTCCACTATGTTAGATGGATGTGTGATATCCATTAAGAACCACTCTTTTCCTCTGTCTCTACTTCCATTTAAGTTAGTCGGTTTTGACATAGTATTGGGTATGGACTGGTTATCTCATAACCAGGCCCAAATTGTCTGTAACAAAAAGCAAGTGGTAATAAAGACTCCGTCTGGTGAATCACTTACCATTCGGGAAGATACCCAGTATGGGCTGCCTGAGCAAGCGACTATGCTCAAGGCTTCAAAATGTTTAAAGAAGGGTTGAGTCATCTACATGGCACAAGTGATTATTGATGAGCCTAAACCGAAGATAGAAGACATCCCCGTCATTTCTGAATACCCCGAAGTGTTTCCTGAAGATCTACCTGGCTTACCACCAGATAGGCAAGTGGAATTCAGAATTGATATCATCCCTGGAGCAGCACCAGTTGCTAGAGCACCTTACAGGTTAGCACCCATAGAGATGAGGGAATTAAGAACACAATTGGATGAATTGCTAGCTAAGGGTTTCATTAAACCTAGTTTGTCTCCTTGGGGAGCGCCAGTCCTGTTTGTCAAGAAGAAGGACGGATCGATGCGTCTGTGCATCGATTATCGTGAGCTTAATAAAGTCACGATAAAGAATAGGTATCCATTGCCCAGAATCGACGATCTGTTCGATCAGTTACAAGGGGCAAGTTATTTCTCGAAGATTGACTTAAGGTCAGGCTACCATCAACTAAAGGTTAGAGATGAAGACGTGCACAAAACAGCATTTAGGACTCGTTATGGGCATTACGAGTTCCTATTAATGCCTTTTGGGCTCACTAATGCACCGGCCGCGTTCATGGATCTCATGAATCGCGTTTGCAAGCCTTACTTAGATAAATTCGTCATCGTTTTCATCGACGACATTCTTATCTACTCGACGAACAAAGCTGACCATGAGAAACACCTTCGCTGTATTCTCAAACTTCTACATCAGGAGAAGCTCTATGCCAAATTCTCCAAGTGTGAATTTTGGCTTCGAGAAGTCCAATTCCTTGGACATGTGGTTAGTGAGCGTGGTATCCAAGTGGATCACGCTAAGGTTGAAGCAGTTATGAACTGGCAAGAGCCAAAGACGCCTACAGAGATTCGTAGCTTCCTGGGATTGGCAGGATATTACAGGCGTTTTATCGAAAATTTTTCAAGGATCGCTACACCCCTAACTTCCTTAACTAAGAAGAAAGTAAAGTTCGTTTGGGTCCCTAAGCAGCAAGAGTCCTTTGATATTCTGAAGCAGAAGTTGAGCAACGCTCCTGTTTTGACATTGCCAGATGGAATAGAAGATTGTGTGGTTTATTGTGATGCATCCCACACTGGCATGGGGTGTGTGCTTATGCAGAAAGGCAAAGTTATTGCCTATGCATCACAACAGTTAAAGGTGCATGAAAAGAATTACACCACCCACGACTTGGAGTTGGGTGCTGTTGTATTCGCACTAAAACTGTGGAGGCATTATTTATATGGAATCAAGTGTGTGATCTTTTCCGATCACAAGAGCCTCCAGCACCTGTTTAATCAAAAGGAATTAAACATGAGGCAACGCCGTTGGATGGAAACTTTAAATGATTATGATTATGAAATCAGATACCATCCCGGCAAGGCGAATGTAGTCGCCGATGCCTTGAGTCGAAAGGAGAGGATGAAACCCATCCGAATCAATGCCAAGCGCATGGAGATAAAGAACAGTTTGACTGAAAGGTTGTTAGCTGCACAGAAAGAAGCTGTGTTGGAAGCTAACTATCCTAACGAAAAGCTAGGGGTAACAGAGGAGCAGTTAACTCTTAGCAAGGACAGAATTCTTAGATTAAATGGACGAATATGGGTTCCAATTTATGGAGGGCTTCGAAATGTCATCCTCTAGGAAGCCCATAGTTCCAAATACTCCGTTCATCCTGGAGCTGATAAGATGTACCAGGATCTAAGGGCAAATTATTGGTGGATAGGCTTGAAAAAGTCTGTAGCTGCCTATGTAGCTAAGTGCTTGACTTGTGCGCAAGTCAAGGCAGAACATCAAAAGCCGTCAGGCTTGCTACAACAGCCTGAACTTCCTACGTGGAAGTGGGAAATGGTAACCATGGATTTTATCACCAAGTTACCTAAGACAAGGAAAGGAAATGATACAATATGGGTTATAGTTGACAGACTGACTAAGTCAGCCCATTTCTTACCCATCAAGGAGACTTATAGCTCCGACATGTTAGCCCAGCTGTACGTTGATAAGATTGTTGCCTTACATGGCAAACCTGTGTCTATTATCTCTGACAGAGATACTAGATACACGTCACACTTTTGGAAGAGTTTCCAACAATCTTTGGGCACGCGTTTGAATTTCAGTACGGCTTACCATCCTCAGACAGACGGTCAGAGTGAGCGTACTATTCAGACGTTGGAAGACATGCTACGTGCATGTGTGATTGATTTGGGTGGTAGTTGGGATAAGCACCTACCACTAATTGAATTCTCCTACAACAATAGCTATCACACCAGCATAAAGGCTGCGCCTTTTGAGGCATTATACGGTAGAAAGTGTAGAACGCCAGTTTGTTGGGCGGAAGTTGGAGATGTCCAATTATCAGGAGCAGAGATAGTGTTCGAAACGACGAACAAGATTGTCTAGATTCGCGACCGTCTCAAAGCTGCCCGAGATAGGCAGAAGAGTTACGCAGATCCAAAGCGTAAAGCGTTTCACTTCGAAGTAGGTGACAAAGTGTTACTTAAAGTGTCACCCTGGAAGGGGGTGATGCGATTTGGTAAGAAAGGCAAGCTAAGCCCGAGATACATAGGACCTTTCGAGGTTATCGAACGTGTCGGGTCAGTTTCCTATAAGTTAAACTTACCAGAAGAGCTCAGTGGAATTCACAACGTGTTCCACATCTGCAATCTGAAAAAGTGTTTCGCTGACGAATCACTGGTAATACCACATACAGATGTGCACATAGATGAGAGCTTGAAATTTGTGGAAAAACCATTGTCGATTGAAGATCGACAGGTTAAGAAGCTTCGAAGGAAGCATGTGCCTATTGTAAAGGTCAAATGGGATGCCCGTAGAGGTCCCGAATACACGTGGGAGGTTGAGTCCACGATGAAAGAAATGTACCCTTATTTATTTCAGTAAATCTTGGGTCGAGATTTATTTTAAGGGGGTGATGATGTAACACCTCGAAAATTCACGTCCTATAATGTGTTGACACGTGTCATATGTTTGAACGTGTGAAAGAACGTTCTGAAAGGACTAAAGTTGACAATCATGGAAAGTATGTGAATATACGTATTCTAAATGTCAACAGTGAATAAATATAATGTACATTAACCCTACATGATGCTCATACCTTCAAACGAATAAATCATGGATCATACGAAGCTAAAAGTGAGAGATTACAAACCACAGGGGCTAAATGTGTCAACATGTTTAAGTTATACCTCTGAGTGACCTTTTGACAAACCCGAAGCTTTGGAATGGTTAATTATGCTCACTAGAATGCACGTTATAAATTTCGTAAAGTTTCGTTATCGTATGAGAAAGTTATGATCAAATTCATGTGCGAAGGGTTAAAGCGTCAACATTGAAAGTTAGGACTTTTCGGGTGACAATAACGTTAACCGAGGACCTAACAAAGTGGGTAAATATCTTGAAGCCCTTAAACATCAATATGGAGGGTTCATAATGCAAGAAACAAATGTCTAAACAAAGTTTGAAGAGCCAAGGATCAAAACGCAAAAATCTAAAAGTTCTGATTTGCTGCAGGAGGGCCTCGCGCCACGCGAAGCCCAAGGGGGGGTCCTTCGCGTCACGCGAGGGTAGGTCTGATGCGATTTTCTTGGGTTTTTGCCTGCCATAGCCTTTATGCTCGACCTTTAACCGAATTTCCTCATCTTTCTTGGCCCCTAGGCACCCCCTAAGCACTAGGAACACTTGTTAATCAGTTGTGGTCAGTTGTAGACCCAAGTGTCAACAATCTATGGTGAAGAATTCACTATAAAAGGGCCATGAAGTTGCAACCATTCTTCACACCTTCCTTCAAGCTTTCTGATCATTTATGGAGCTCAAGTCTTCTTCCAAGTGATCACTAATCAAGCTTAGGACTTCAGTAAGTTTGCTAATCCTTTCTTAATTAAGTTTTAGCTTAGTTTAAGCTTAAAAGTCAAACCGTCGTAATTAACGGTTGACTTAACGATTAATCATTGATAGTCCAGTGATTAGTCGAAGTGAAAGTAGTTATAAGTTGGTAATTATGTGGGTAATAAACCCTCAAAAGGGTTCCCCCTGATTCCCACTCTAACTAGGTCAAATGTCGGGTCAAACTTGCTAAGAAAAAGTCAACAGAATGTTTAAATTACAATTTATGCATAATTAGCAATGTAGAACACTTATAACCTGTTTAATCATTGATATAACTTGGTAATGAATGTAAGAACATGTCTAAACATGTTCAACCCGACAATTTTCAGTAGAGACCCGGTTCGGGACCGAAAGTCGCATAGTTTGACTTTCGCTTTGACTTTCAGTTCTGACCCGTTATGGTATGTTTTAGAAATTACTTAGAGCTTTATTTGGACCAGGTTACATGCTAGTATAACCCTCTGTGATTATACACCTCGGATCATTAGTTATCAAATTAATACGCATGATTCCGTTAATTGCTCATATGTTGACCATTATGCCCTTTTCACTTTAAAACGTGATTTTTGGAAATGTATAGGAGTAGAAACCTTATTTACTGATATTTAAACTTGCATACAAAATTTGACATCAGTTTGAGGTGTAGGTTAAGAGTTATGCTCGTTATCGTAAAATGAAAACTTTATGTTAATTAAACGGCGTAATTAGCGTATAGCCTAGTTAAGCCTACTTTTTGATATCAAACTTAATAACCACTGATGTAATATATTATTTTGGGATTTTTGAAGATTTTTAATTAATTTTAGGATGAGCATAACTCATAGTCGTAGGCTTAATCCGGTAATTGTCGGTTTTGCCCTTACGGGCCATAAAATGAGTTTTACATATCTAAACGACTCCAAACCTTTTGCTACTGATTCTAAATGATAAATAAATTATTTTAAACCCTCTGGAATAATAAAAATATCAGGTTTCTATATAGAACCCGGAAACGGCTTCTAATCGCCTAATTAAGCGTTTTTAACGCCTAGTATGTACTAGAACCATTTTAAACATACAAAGGGTGATACCTACTGATATTTGAGGCAAATTATAATATTTTAACAGTAAGCAAAAGTCCTTAAACTCAGACTTCAGTTTTGAGCTTTTCGGCTTATGTGAAATTACCAAAATGCCCATACGGTGCATAGTTTGGTTATAATTGATAAATTTCACATATATACAATACCCTACTGATATAACTTAGAAAATTGATTATCTTTGCTGATTACATCAGACCTGTAACTCAGGATATTACTTAAACTCTTTTATCACCTTACAAATGACCAAACTACCCCTACGGGGCATAGTTTGTGTTTAAATTCATTTCGGGCATAATAAATGATATCTTACTGATGTCACAACATATTTGGAGCATATTAACTTAGGAAACCTGTAAATGGCTCTCATTATTACCCGTTACGCTTATTACGCGTTCGGTTCGGTTTATGTAACTAGTTTACATAAACTAGGCTAAACGGGTCAAACCTTATCGGTTTTATCTCAAAATCCAGAGTGTGTATGAAATACCCATATTAAGCAAGTCTCCGAACTTGTCGGGTCTAAATCACATTCTATCCGGTCTTCGCTTAATAGTGCGTACGAACCGTATCATTGAAACTAACCGGTCTAAGCTAAGGCTTAATTAAGGACCCGTTAGAAATCTAATAGGTTATTATAAACCTTCGTTCCAGATTAGGAGCCCAATAAAAGTACTCGCATTTGCTGTAATTGATTGATACTTTGCTCAGGTAAATACTCTTAACTTATTTTCCCTATACGGGCTTGGGATACGGTACTATAAAAGTACCGCTTGGTCGGGTATGTAGTCATTTAAATCGGATTGTGATTAATGTATTTACATAACTCGCATTGTTCTGTATTATTTGATGTATGGCCCTTGGGGGTTAAATGACCATGTCCCGGATATCCTTGGCATCATTTTACGAAATGGCCACGACCTAAGCACGGGGTGTAGGCGTACACCTGACAGATGCATTATGTAAAAACTGGTAATCCACTAAAGGAATCAACCTTGTGGGCACTATACCTGTGGCGTGTCAGTTAACTTAACCGGCTCTTCTAACCGGTACTAATGGACGGCAAATGAGTAAAACTGTATACAAGATTATATACAAATAATTGTCCCAAGTTATAAAGATATTTTATGCCGAAGTGCTTTCAAATCAATTTACAAACTCTTTTCAAAATGAGTCAGTTGAGTTGTATTTACCAGTGTAAACTGACGTATTTTCCTAAAAGGCTAAGTGCAGGTACTAGACGAAATAGGCTGGCTACTCCAGGCATCATTACTCAAGTCTCGCAAGCTCTAGATGTCAAAGTCTGTTGAACAATAATTTCTTTTTATTTGATCCGCCTGTGGATCTTTTACTTTCCGTTGTAATACTGGATATCACTTTATATTCGGATTGTAATATATTTACCTTTTGCTTCCGCTGTGCATTTATATAATTGTGTTGTTTGACTATTATGTTGCCAACCACGTCACGATACTCCCCTACCGGGCCCACCGGTGACACGTGGAAAGTCGGGGTGTGACAACAAGTCACTCGTCGTCGGATTCATTATCGAATAAGTCATCAGAATCGTAGTCTTTTGACTTTCCTTTTCCTTTTCCTTTTCTTTGTGAAGCAAGATAGTTGTTAAGTTGGTTCAAAAAGGACGGGGTTTGGAACAAGCTGTTAACAAAATCCTACAATAATAGATGTCAAAATGTATATTAGCATATATTTAACAAGGAAACATGCGTTCGTTTGTCATTTTATAAATTGCGTACTTTACCTCGGAAAAGGGTTCTTGCGTCCGAGCTTGCGAAGATGACATGTTAGAGGACGTGTTCGAGGACATGTTGGAAGAAGGTTTAGGCCCCATCCCTCGGTACCATCCTCGCCGGTCACCCAACGCTTCCTGATACGGGGCAATTGGAGGACCCTCACCGCTCCATTCATTTGTGGCATGTTGTATGTTCCACTGTATTTTACGAAGATGATTAAATATATATGTGTATATATATATTTGTTATAGAAAATAATACTTAAAAGAAATACTTACGTAATGTTGTTCAGCAACCGGATCAACCCAATTCCCTTGATTGTCCGTGTGGGTTTTAGCATACGTAGGTACCCAATCCATATCCTGTTTAACATTAAACTTAGATTAGACATTAAATAAACAAAAGCTTACACACGCACACACATACATAAAACATTACATTTTTATAGGCGGTGCTACCGTATGACGATGTCCCCCCACGGTATGGGAATTGTTGTTTCTCGCGTACTAGTGTGTTGGCCTTGCTTCTTTTAATATATTTTGCGTCCCGGAAACCTTCGATGGTTCTCAACCAGTTATCATAGGGGATATTCGCGGGATGGTATGCCCTTGCCCTCGCAATATCATTGTAACCTCCCTCGGTCTTAAATAATTTTTTAGCTTCGTACTTGCGGTCAGAGTACCGCTTCATAAGCACAGCCCTAATACCACCCGTCAAGTTTTTGGCCTCTAAATCACGTTCCACTTCATCAAAATTGAAATTTTCCTATAAATTAAATAAAAAAGTTAAAATATCATATATAAATTAGATTTGCATGTGCTTAAATATTTGATAAAATTTTATGCATATAACTTCTTTACCCGTAAGTGGTTCATGAGGGCATCCTTGTAATGTTGTTCAACGTTATCCCATCCAATTTTATCGAACGGGATGGTCCGCCACATATATAGGCCGGCCTCCCGTGAAAACATATCTCTTGATTTACCAACAGGGGTATACGTGACCTGTCTGTCAAACGTAAGCGATACATGCCCCCCCCCCCCCCCCCCCCGCATTTACCAGACGCCGTAGTTTCTCGTTTTTGGCTTTCCCCCGAACCCTCTTCGGGGGAACCGCTGCAATTAAAACAAGAATAATTAGTAACAACATTTATTATATATAAAATATAAGGACTACAAAATAATTTAGTAAAAGACTTACCGTCAGTCTCGTGCGTGCCACGAAATCCACTAGGAGGAATCGGTGGATCACCAGCGTCGTCACCCCCATGTCCCCAGGGGGCCACATCCGCCATCAGATAAGCGAATATAAGCAATACCGAAAACATAATCCCTATAAAGTTACAAATGTTACAGCATGTGTATCTAAGCGAACATTTCGTGGCTCCATCGCGAAGTTTGGGTACTTTTTATCAAAGTTTTGCCATCCAGATCCATCAACTGGATGACGCATAGTCCCATCTTCCGATCGTCCGGTACTATGCCATATCATATCTTTCGCTGTGTGCCTTGAACAATACAAACGTCATAGTCTAGGCGTCAAAGGAAAGTATCGTAACACCTTACGAGCCACCTTCGTGCCTTTTGTGTCTTTATCGACCCATCGACTCTCATTACAAACGGGACAATTTTGCAAGGACTCGTTTTCTTTCCAAAAGAGAGCACAATCATTTGTGCACACATCTATCATCTCATATGCCAAACCAATCTTCTTAAATGTCTTCTTAGCTACATAATACGAAGGGGGAATCGTGTTGCCTTCTGGCATTGATTCTCGCAACAACGAGAGGATTCAATCTACTGCTTCATTTTGCAAATGGTACGTATCCTTTATATTCAAAAGCTTTGCTAAAAAGTCGATAGAAGAAAACTTGGTACAACCAGGATATAATTCTGTTTCAACTTCCTTTACCAGGTCTTCAAAATCATCAACAACACCGCTACTATCTCCATTCGAGTTCTCTTGGTTAAGGTATGTATCTTCTTCCATACGCTCCCCCCTAATGTCTTCAATAACGTTTACTATACCGTCTTGTGGCGCAACATCGTTTACTTCTGGAATTGGAGTCGTGTCCCCGTGATAGGTCCACTTCGTGTATTCCTTCCAAAAACTGTTAATACGCAAATGGTATTTCATTTCTGTCATAGTTTTTAAGCCGGAATTTTTACATTGGGTACACGGACATCTAACTTCATCGTGGTTTTTTATCACTCTTTCACACATCTCGATAAATGACTTGAGTCCTTGCTTGTAGTGAGGTGAATGAAGTGGGGAATCAATCCAACTTTTATCGATAGGCATTATGCAACCGAAAGAAAATCTAATTTAGGATTAACAAGACAAGGGTAAGCTGCTAAACCCACTTTTTGAACACTTTATCTCATATGTGAATGTGTATTACATGATTGTTTGTTTAAGAAAAATTCGGCAGCATTTCCTCTTAGCTCCCAAGTATATATGTAATGATATATATACCCGAGGAGCAAAGAGAAAATGATAACCGAATCCTTCTTAAACAAACAATCATGTAATACACATTCACATCCTAAATGAGATAAAGTATTCAAAAAGCAGTCCCAAGATAAACGGGGACAACCCGAAATTAATTTCTAAATCAATTTCAGGCGGGTATTTCTAAGCTCGTTATGTTTAAAATGATTAATTCAAACACGGGCACAGTTTTTTAAGCTTGTTATCTTCTTAATGATTGTTTTAAATTTTGGGCGGAACGTTATGTTTTAAATCATGATTTCAATTTCGATTGGGTGTTCTCTTAGCTCGTTATGTTTGAAATGATGAATTCAATATCAGGCACAGTTTTTAAGCTCGTAATGTTCTTCATAATGGTTTATATTTCGAGCGGGTATTTTCTTAGCTCCTTTTGTTTTAAATGATGATTTCAATTTTGGCGGGTATTTTCTATGTTCGTTATGTTTTAAATGATGATTTTAATATAAAGAGGGTATTTCCTAACTAATATATATTTGTCAAATTTAAATATAAATGTTTTAAGACCTAAACACAAATATACAAATTATCAAACTTAAACTTTTTTTCTCAAACCTAAACATAAACATAGAAATTATCAACTTAAACATATATTTTTTTTCAAACGTGACCATAAACATAGAAATCATGAAACTTAAACATAATGTATGCACATTAACACATACTTTATTTATAGACTTACAAACCCACATACATGCTTACATACACCTACATAAACATACAAACATTCATCCTTACATACACATTTACATACTTTATACAAACATACATAAACATAGAAATTATCAACTTAAACATATTTTTTTTTCAAACATGACCAAACACACATTTTGACCAAAACCACATCATTTATGCATACTTACATACACATTTGCATACTTTATAGAAACATACATACTAACATACACATTTTTCACCAACATACTAACATACACCTACATACATATATTCATTCATTCATACACTTACATACCCACATACATGCTTACATACACCTACATACACAAATACATAGACTTTCTTATACAATTTGACCAAAACCACAAAATTTATACATACTTACATACACATTTGCATACTTTATACAAACATACATACTAACATACACATTTTTCACCAACATACTAACATACACCCACATACATACATTCATTCGTACACTTACATACCCAAATACATGCTTACATACACAAATACATAGATTTTCATATACACATTTTTCCCAAATACACCTACATTATACATTTGACATACTAACATATACCTACATTATACATTTACATACCAAAACAAAAAAATATTCAATATCTAAACTTTGAAAAAAAAAATACATATAAAACTAATCGTATTTTCAAGTTTCCAAGAGATGTAGACCGCGTAGACGAGGTAGTGACCGGAGAAGTGACGGTGGTGATCGGAGAAGTGACGGTGATGATCCGATTTCACTACCATAAACACAAAAACACACAAAAATATACAAAAATTAAAGCCTATCATATGTATATAACAAAATAAAGAAGAAATGTAACAAAAACTAACCGATTTGGTCGAAATTTGATGAAATCCGGCGGTGCTCTCGAGTTTTTGGGGGAAAAAGTGAAGAAAGAGGGAAAAAATGGCGCTGATAAGGAAGTAATATCGTTTGACCATTAGCGGCGCCACCCTGTCGCCGGTATTGATATATGTCGCCGGTAAAGGGTTGACCAGGGATAAGGTTTGTGTGGCTAGGGTTTAATGTTCTGACACATACCTTTTAGCGGAGACATCGTGTCGCTGGTATTGATTTTCTTTTGTCGCCGCTAATAAGTTTTAATTCCCCAACCGTTAGATCAGGATTTTGATCAACGGCTGGGGTTTGGTTTCAGCATCCGGCACACGGATCGACCAATAGCGGCGACAAAAACCCTGTCGCCGCTAATAGTGTCGCCGCTAAAAGCTATCCTTTCTTGTAGTGTATCGAAAAGATTTATTCCAAATCTTTTTCAAAAAAACTGTGAACTCGCCAACTTTATGTCTATTTTTCGCATGTTCTTTCTGAGGTTATACTTTCAAACTATGGCACGGTTGGAATATGAGAACCCACTTAGCGGGCGTTCAACTTTCTAGAAGTCTTAGCATTTTATACTTCCGCTTTGCAATGAAGATACCAGTCAAATCACACCAACTCTGATTTTTGCGGGTGTGACATATCGGACCCTGGCTAGTGGTCCTCCCCGCCCACCCTTAGGGCCGCCCATGGTTATTTGCAATATGATTTTATGTTTGTTGGGAATAATGTAAT
>JARYGA010021253.1:0-64617 GCA_030545235.1 Helianthus tuberosus
AATAATAATCCGACCTCGTCCATTTTTTTGTAAAATAGTCCGCCGTTAAAATAGCTTAACGGAGTTAAGTTTTTTTCCGAATTACGAACCAATATTTTAGAGCTTTTGATCAGAAGATGCTTCACCACTCCCAACGAAGACGGTGCAACACCCATGAGGTTGAGCTGGCAACCACTTCTGATCTTATGTAACCGTTTATATATCACTTTTCAAACAACAAATACAACATATACATATTATATAATAATAGCTCTCACACTTTTCAACTTGGCATAAATTACACCCACTATAACGATACATACTTCTATGTTTCTTGTTTTATATTTGACTTAAACGATAAGAACACAAAATTACTTTTATTTGTATTTGTTTGACTAACCAGTGCATGGCCCAATTCGAAACATCTTTTTGTAGAAATCTATTTCTTACACTTTCAATAACATTTTGAAGGGGGTATATAATTCGTCAATATATTTTAATTATTCTTGTTTATGTTTATCTTTCAATATAAAAAGAATATTTTTTAGCATACAATCTTATTAAAATCTGATATGATCGAGTATTCTAAAAGGGTCCTTGTTGGTGCATCCGTCTGTCGACTTCGTCTTGTATCGAGTCTTGTATTGTACTAGATAGATCAGGGCATGAAAAACGAGAATATGTGTTTTCAGGTAATTTCGCTTGAAATGACACAGTGTCATTTCAAACGAAATCAAGAAGTTAATTCCGTTTGAAACTGCATGCTAATTCCGTTTGGGTAATTCCGTACGGAGTTAGATTCCGTTTGGACCTGTTCAAGCGGAATTACCAACTCTATAAATACCTGAAGTGTCTAGTCATTTGTAACGATTCTGATTCCGGTAGCGAAGCTTTGCCGAAGTGTCTACAAGATTGTAATTGATCTTATATCAATTAAAAGACAGTTTAAAGTGATTTCTCGTGCATTACAGCTGAAATAACACCGATACACTTGTTTCCGCCTCTTGTATTGGTGAAGACCTCTTCTGAACGACTCGTTCGGGTCTGAAAACGTTCCTACAAGTGGTATCAGAGCTCAGGTGGAAGAGTTCTAACCATTTCAGCTGCAAAATCTATCTTCTCCACCTTCTTTTCACAATTAAACAAAATTTCACGGTTAAAATGGCTTGATTTTCAAATATGTTGTGCGTAACAGTGTTTTAACAAACCCTAGAAAGAATCAGATCTTAATTCGGCTTAAAACTTGATCAATTTTTGAAAAACTGTCCGAAAGTGTAATTCCGTTTGAAAGATTGATATAAGTTCGCTTGAACATTGCACTTTTTCACACGAAATTAGTAATTCCGCTTCAAAGGTGATTCCGCTTGAAAGTGAGCATCAGTTGATTTCACACGAAATCAGATATTTCGTTTGAAAGTGATTCCGCTCCAAAGGGTTATTTCGTGTGAAAGTTAATTCCGCTTGAAGAACATACTGATTTCGCTTGAAAAGCTAATTCCGCTTGACATAAACTTGATTCCGTTTGAAAAGTAATTCCGTGTGAGACTTGATTTCGTTTGAATCTGACAGTTTGTGAACTTTTGAAAATTGAAACATGGAGAACGAGTTTTATAATGCCTTTGCTAGTCCGATGACTATTGCTCAGAGTACGTTACTTGAAAATGAGACAGGAACAACACAAAAACCGCCTAAGCTTTTGGACATTGATGATTTTAGTGGATGGGTTGAACGTTTTGGTAACTGGGTTGAAGCTTATCACTTAGATGCATGGGAACATACTGAAGTTCAATATACTAGATCAACCGGAAACAATGATGTGAAAATACCAATTAGAGAATTGAGTGATGTAGAGAAAAAGAAATACAAAGATGAGAAATTGATGGTTAGTTTGTTGCAGCAAGCGATTAAAGAAGATATCTTGATCTTACTTCAACATAATGGAAGTGCATTTTCGATTTGGAAAGAGTTAGAAGCTAAATTTCTTGGAAGTGATGATATGGTCAAGAACAAAAAGTCGCTTATGAAGAAGGAATTTGATTTGTTCCGTGGTTTAAGAAATGAAAGCACCAAGTAGATCATTGAGAGATACTGCAATTTATTGAAGAACATGAACAGATTGGGTATCAATAAAGATAAAGATGAGTTGATTGAGAAGCTAGCTGATGCATTGCCACATGATGTTTGGGGAACGTATTTGATGATGTTGAAAAATAAACCTGATTTTAACAATATAACGCTAAGCGAGTTTATTAAACATCTTGAAGCTCAAGAGATGGAACAAAGAAAAATTGCTAGGATGAAGAATTATGATGGGGAACAAGACATTGGATTATATTACAAAAGTGGTGTTAGTGAGAAAACCAACTTTTCACCAAAAGTTGAAACTGCGTTTAATGCAAAAAGTTCTTCTGATCCACATTTTACAACAACAAAGAGTGGCAACGCTCTTCAATGCAATATTGCATTAAATCTGGAAAATGATCAAAACTATTCTGAAGAAGTAGCTAAAAGCCATAAGTCTTTGTTGGTAACTGTGCTTGAATCTTATGGTAGTTTGGTTGCAGGGAGGATCGGGAATCCAATGCTTACAAAAGAGGATTACGATCAAGTTGATGCAGAGGAGATGGAATTGATGGACATAAAATGGTGCTTGGCAAGCGTGTTGAGATGAGCTGAAAAGTTTAAAAAATCACAGGCAGAGATGATTTTCGCGATGCAAATGTTTCAACTTTAGGGTTTGATAAATCTAAAGTCACTTGTTTTCGTTGCAGGGAAAAGGGGCATTTAAAGAGAGAGTGCACAAACCGTGAAGCCAGTGGAGCTCAAAATCCCTTTGGAAACAACGACTACTATCGAAAGGCGATTTATTATCAAGTTGCTCAACAGCCGTATCAACAAGAACAACCACAAACTGCTCATGCTAGGAAAGTGATTGAAGATTCAAAGAAAGCATGTCTTGTCAATCAAAATGATGGAAGTTCATCAAAAGATTTCAGTTGGGATAAATATATTCCAGCTGATAATAAAGCATGTCTGATAAACCAAGATGATGAAAAATTACCAGAAGGATTTAGCTGGGAAAACTTTAGCTGGGATAATTATTGTCCAGACAAAGAGATTTTAAAAGCTAAAGGTTTTGTTGCTCATGTTATTAATGATTATACTGATGAATATTGGGCAGAAAAATACAGAAAACTTGAACAAGCTGAAGCTGATAAAAAGAAGAGATATGAAGAAGAAAGGCAAATGAAACAAGCTGAAGCTGAGAAAAAGAAAAAGGTTGAAGAAGAGATTCAAGTGAGAAAAGTTACAGAAGTTCCAGTATTTGAAATTAAAACAGATGCTGATGCAGTCAAAGTTTCTGAGAAGTGTATGAATTGTGATTCTCTGATAAAGCAGAACAATGAATTGCTACATAACATAGAAAGGCTGAAAGAATCATATGATGTCTTGAACAAAGCTATGAATCGGTACAACGAGACAAGCAGTGAACAAGCCACAGCAATGAACACACTCAAAGGAGCATATATGAGACAGCTTAACGATGTCAATTATTTTACTGAGAAGTGTGCTGAACTTGAATTGAAGCTAGAAACATAGAGAATTGAAACTGAGAGAGTAAATAGATTATTAAAAAGTTACTCATGTTCTACTTTTGTTGTTGACAGGATTTATCCGATAGTGGAAGGATTGAAGACATTTGCAGAAGAGAAGATTTCGGAAGAGAAGAAGTCTGAAACAAAAGAAGATGATAAAGTGAAAATTTCTGGTAAGAAACCAAGTGTTGTCTATAACAAATGTCCACCCCCGGTCGAAAATGGATATTCTCCTCGAAATCCAAATTCAGAAAGAGTCGAAAAGGCAATAAACTTACAGTGGGAGTCTGGGTCTTCAGATAACTTGCCAGAAAATATTGACGTCACGTTCACATCGTCCGACACTGATCATGAGTCTGAGTTAATAAAGAAAATGGTCGATCAGGTGTTAGATAAGGATGAAATGGAGGAGTTCAAACCAGAGTCAAAGTTTGAGTCCAACACGTCAAAGTCAACAGTCAAAAAGGACAAACGGGTTTATAATAAAGAATTTTTGTTATCAAAATCTAATTTGAATGACGAACCGATCAAAGTAGCATATACTTTGAATGATTCTGACAAATTATATTCTGATGAGATTTTTCCAATAAGAGGTGTTAAAACTGAAATGATCAACAAGGTTTTCAAACTAACAGAAATTAATATTTCTGAAATAAAAGACGTAAATCTTTCTGAAAAACCCAAACCTTACACCTCAAGTGTTCAACAAAGATTAAACAAGAAAAAAGGTTACAGTTCTGGTTCGGGTTTTCAAAAGAAACCAAACCATAACGGTAATTTCAAAAAGAAAGGTCTAGGTTTTACTCCACAGAAAAATCATAAAAATGAGAAAACTTATAAATCAAAAACTGTTTTTGTTTCAGGAAAAACATCTGAAGAAGAAAAAGAACAAGTGTTCAGAAAACAATCCAACAGAGAATTCCTTGCCAAGAAGCAAGAAGAAATGAAGAAAAGTATTGCTCAGAAGAAGATAGAGACAAGAACTTGTTTTCAATGTAAAACAGTTGGTCACATTGCCAGGAATTGTTCTAAGGCAATACACACAAAATAGGGAGTCTCTAGTAAATTGAAAGAAAAGATTGTTGAGAAAACCGAACCACCAACGAACAGATTTAAAATTTTTGAAAATTCAATTTTTGAGGTTGGTGAATGTTCGAAAAATGTTTACAAAAGAAAGGAGAAACTTAATAACCAAAAATGGGTTGTTAAGAATTCAAGTGAAAGTTCTGGTGATGAATCTGATTCCACAAAGTCAGAGGAGCCACATGTTCATCTAAAATTGGAAACATCAGTTCTGCCTTTGGATGATGCAAATTTTCCACCATTACGGGCTGAGAATTTTAAACAAAAGATTGGTAAAATTGAGATTTCAAATCAATTTTTTCCTGAAAAGAAAAATTTTGATGTTGAAAAAGCTTTTAACCCCACAGTCCAAAATATTTTTGGAAAAATGATTGATGGGAAGGTAAAGGGGGGTTAAAGAATTTTATGAGAAGAAGATGGCAGGTAAGCAACCGAGTGTTGACAACTCGGCAACTCCCAAGGACCACCAGGCTTGGGAGAATCTCTCTAACTGAAAAACCTGACTTTCCGGAGCTCCCAAGTTGGTAATCGTGGAGCATGAATCGGCATCATTCTTGAAATTTGTTTTTGAAAATTGATTTTGAAGAAGTGTGACTTACCGGAACTCCCAGGTTAGTAAGTGTGGAGTAGGAATCGGCATTCTGAGCCTACAAGTGGTAATTGTTGGTAAGCAAACCGACAAGTGGTTGAAAGAGAGGTTTTATCTTCAAGATTAATCAGGGACATTAAGTTGTACTTGATTTATCTTTCCTACAAGTGTTATTTTGAAAAACAAGATGATGATTTGATCCCCTAACCTACAAGTGGTTTTATGAAATCAACAAAACTTATTTTCCGGAAAAACCATTTGATTAAAACAAACTTAAGTGTTTTGAAATCAATGGGAAAATAGTTTGTTGTGAGGGGGAGTTCTGATTGTTTATGCCAAGTGGATGGCGAATTGAAGTGATTTGATATCAGTTGTCACTTTATTTGTATAGTTTGTTTTCAAATTTCCTTTAATGTATTTGCATTTTAGGGGGAGTAAGAAATTTCAGAAAATCCAAAAACATTTGAAAAAGTAAAAAACATGATAAAATCAAAAATGAGTTTTGTTGAGAAAAGAGGAAATGATAGTACATTAGTGGACTATCCCCGCATGCTAAAGAATTGGAAAGTTAAAATGTGATAAACGGTCTCACTGATGATGTGCCAGTAGGTTTTTGCACATTTAGTAGATTGTGACGAGATATAAACCTAAATTTCAAACTTGCTTATATCATGGGGAACATCTCTCGGATATATGGGTAACCCCCGAAATCTTGTTTTAAAGGTCCCTCTTTCTGAGATACTAGGTCTTTATACTCAGTGATATCTGGGGTATGATCTCGGGACTTCTGATTTTGCGAAAGCAATGGCCTAGTCCCCGGATAATACTTTACGCTTGCTTGAAATAATAGCCTGCCCTCAGTACAAAAATGATGAAACATTGAAAAATGCTAATCATGTGCTGTTGAAGAAAAGATTCTCTAAAGGGAACACACCAAAAGTCGAAGCCGTCATCTCTTTGCTGAACGGAAGTTCTGACCTGAGCTCTCACGGCCCTCGCATTTTAACCCTTTACAGATATCATCTGTGGTATACTCACCTGTAAGACTGAATATTGGGATCTGGATACGAGAGTATATTCTGAGGTGGGACACGCGAATAAGTTTAAGTGTTTAAAACACTAACCTCGTATCTCGAAACAATTGAACTTTGTGTGAGAATTTAAATGGATCAGTATACTGACAATCTACGTAAATCGTTTAGAACTGAAAATGTTTAAAGCTTAACGGTGTTGGTGATTTGTCTCAGAAACTGATATGATCCTCTTACACAAACTCACAGAAAATATTGTTTGTAAATATTTCTTTACTGCATTTCATTCTAAATTCAAAATTCCAAAAAGATTTTCAGTGTGTTTTAGCATAAAATTTTTGAAAAATCCAAAAAGATTTTCGACAACTGATGTTGGAGAGCTGATTTTCAAAGTTTCAAGTGTTAAACATGATGAACAGGTTTGGAAGAGTGTTGTTTGAAAATAAAAATGGTATTCATACAAAGTGATTCATCAGATATTTATATTGAAAAATAATTTATTGATTGTTTAATGCCTGCAAGTGTTAGATGAATTTGTGAAATTTTCAATTTGTGAAATTTATTTTTGGGTAGAGAATGTGCAGGTTAGCCAGGTTCCGATACCTGAGTTGGATGAATGCCAGGTTACTATCTTAGAACCAGTGAATTCCATACTGCGATCCCAGTTTATCGAAAGGGGGAGTCTGAAGACGCTATGCTGAAACAGGATAAGAGTCAGGGTTATGATTCTGAGAGTCAAGTTCTGATCCTGGAATTGAAGACGTTAGCTGCTGATGCTGAAGATCTTAAAGAATCAAGAGATCTGATCAAGAAGAATATAAGAGCAAGGTTGAGATTCTAGAAGAAAGAGAAAGAGATTGATTGAGGATGCTTACAATGGAGAATATTTGGAGAGAGCAAGAAGACTGATAAAGGCTGAAGGTTTGACAACCGAAGACTCGACACTGAAGACTTCGTCAACATCCGAGGGGGAGTCTGTTGGTGCATCTGTCTGTCGACTTCGTCTTGTATCGAGTCTTGTATTGTACTAGATAGATCAGGGCACGAAAAACGAGAATATGTGTTTTCAGGTAATTTCGCTTGAAATGACACAGTGTCATTTCAAACGAAATCAAGAAGTTAATTCCGTTTGAAACTGCATGCTAATTCCATTTGGGTAATTCCGTACGGAATTAGATTCGATTTGGACCTGTTCAAGCGGAATTACCAACTCTATAAATACCTGAAGTGTCTAGTCATTTGTAACGATTCTGATTCCGGTAGCGAAGCTCTGCCGAAGTGTCTACAGGATTGTAATTGATCTTATATCAATCAAAAGACAGTTTAAAGTGATTTCTCGTGCATTACAGTTGAAATAACACCGATACACTTGTTTCCGCCTCTTGTATTGGTGAAGACCTCTTCTGAACGACTCGTTCGGGTCTGAAAACGTTCCTACAGTCCTAATATTAACACATGGGAAAAACGTATCTACACATGGTGTATACGGGCCATATATTGTTATACGGCCCGTATAGAATTTAAAAAACTAACAAAGTCTGTGCCGGCAGACTTTGTTAGTTTTTTTAATTCCATACGGGCCGTATAACAGTATACAGCCCGTATACACTATGTGTAAATAATTTGCCTGGTCGTATACAATGTATACGAACTTGTATACGGGGGCCGTATACTATTATACGGCCCGTATTCTTCGAAAATTAGATTTTTCTCAAAGTATTTAAGGGATTTAAGGTGTCAATCACACGAGACATTTTACAGTCGTGAGGTGCTCAAACCTTTCTAAAAGTAGAAAAAAAATAAAACATTAACAAGTAACAAAGATTGAAGAACAAAAAAACGTGTCGTATGACTGTAATAAAACTGAAGCTATCAACGCGGGATTACAGGCATGGTGTTATTCTTTATTTAATATTTACAGAATAAAAGGAATGGTGAGGCATTTGATGAGAGTTGTAAGGAGAAGCGTTGAAATCAAAGGGTCCTGTCATTACAACCACTTGCTTCATAAGACACTTGCTTCATAGGACTCATTTGAATCGTCTCAAAAGTACTGAACAACCGAAATAACAGCTTCGGTTTCATCAGCCTGTACCGAAGAAACCAAATTCGCAACAATGAGTCTGAGCCCATTGTTGTTTGTGAATTTTTCGAATCATCATAGAAGACGTGTCGGGTTCTTCTACTAGTGGTCGGGCTTCCAATGGTCACGCAGGGTGATAAACAACACTGATATGAACACAAAACCAACTGCTTTATCTTGAGTCGTCGGGAAAACTTTTCCTCAGGGGAGGGTGAGTAGTATGAGTCTGGGTCAATTGTGGTTCGTGAATGTTTCGAATCATCATAGAAGACATGTCGGGTTCTTATGCTAGTTATTCGGAATGTTTCGAATCATCATTGAAATTAACAATGCGGTCTTGATTGAAGACGTAATTGCATGACTGTTTGTCGGGCTTTCAATGCTCACACAGGGTGAAAAACAACCCTTGATGTTGAAACCGGTTTTACCTCATGAAAAGGAAAGAAACAATTTTTTTAGAGAAGCGTTGGGATTCAAGGGTTTATGAGTCAAAGTTAACATTCATATTCAAATTCAGAGAGCAGATGATTAGTACTTGGTTTATTCTCTTAAATCTATTAGAACGATCCTTGTTTTGTCACGTACATGCGTTTAATTCCCAACATACTCATTTTGTCACGTACATTTCGTAAGAAACTTTTCGTGCACTGAACCTTCAGTTGTGTACACAAATTCACCACTGATTTCTACAGCATAACCACATACACAGGGAGAATGTTCTCGAAATTGAAGGAAAAGAAAAAATTGTTGCTGAAGTTTTTCACTATCAGGATTTTGTTGGTTTGTTTCCAGGTAGGGTTTAGAATGTTTGAAGTATTCTTGGTTCAATACCAACTCTTCTGAAAGACAAGAATACAACGTTCATGTATCACAAGGAATGACCGATCTAAGGCAGAGATCTATATCTTGGTTTGAAATAGGCTTTGTTCTTGGTTTAATGAAGCTACACGTAACATCTAGTTATATTCCTACATCTATATCTTTTGTTCACTGACAAACTATATGACATGTGTCTGGTCCATAGCTACACGTTAGGGTTTAGAATGTTTGAACAATTCGGATTTTGTTGGTTTGTCGGGTTCTATAACTACAATCCTTCCAACATTATTGAAAATTAACGTAAACACCGCATTCGAAGATCCTTGTATTGGATACAATTTGTTGGAATTTGTGGATCAACAGAAATAACTGAGATAACTCACCATTCTCTTGCACCTTCAACTATGTTGGTTCGGTTTAGTTATTTTCCGACTGTTTCAGTTATGATTCAATAAATAATATCTGATTAAGAAGCACTAAAACGGTTGCGGTTGTCCAATTCCAGATCGTCTTTAGTAGTGTTTATTTGAGAACCTAATTAAGATAAACAACGGTTCTCCAATTACAGAGTAAGAAAATACACATTCCGAATAACTTCACAAAGATTTGTTGAAAACCCAACTCTCTCTATAGAAATGACCGAGATTGAGGGTTACTCTACTATATATACATCAACAAATGATTGGTTTAATACCAACTGCTCGAAATGCCTTTCGTTTTTTGGATCGTTCTAATAGATTAAAGAGAATAAACCAATTTTTACCATTTTTTACCATAAGAATACGGGCCGTATACACAAAGTTAAAAAATTACCGGATCGTATACAATGTATACAATAAGTGTATACGGGCCGTATACTATTATACGGATCGTATACTATGGGCAAAAAATGATTGTATCAGACTCTCTCCCCCTCCTTTTCTCTCTCTGACACAATTTGATGGAATTTGTGGATCAACAAAAATAACTGAAGTAACTCGCCATTCTCTTGCACATGTATACATTGATTGTGGATTTAACTTGCAAGATACATGGATGGAATTGGGTCCGTCGCATGATAGAAGATACATATCGTCCATTCAAGTTGAGCTTTCCTGATGCAATTTGTTGGAATTTGTGGATTTCGGTTGGTTCAAATCTTGGAAGTACTGAACAACAGAAATAACAGCTTCGGTTTCATCAACCGTCTTTGAAAACCGGACGGAATCTACGAAGAAACTGTTGGAATTTGTGGATTTTGGTTGGTTCAGAAACTTAACAAGAGAAGCAACTAAAGTTGAGCAAGAATTGGGTCCGTCGCATGATAGAAGATACATATCGTCCGTTCAAGCTGAGTTTCCTGATACATATCGTCCATTCAAGTTGAGCTTCCCGATACATATCTTCTTGAGTATTTTTCTAACTTTATGCTTGCATCCACCACAGTGAATATTAACTGAATACAACCGGTCAAATCACACACTATAAAGTGTAAACTTATCGTGTGTTGTAGTTTGGAAAGATGACCGAATAGAGATCTGAATCAGGCGTTGTTCTTGTTGTTGCATCGGGAACGAAGGAGGAGACTCAACTGTCGCTGCACTGTTCTCGTTGTGGTCGACGTATACCAACGGTTCCGCGAAAAAAAAACATTATCTGTTCATCATTGTTCTTGAAGATGAAGATGAAGAAACGAGGGTTTATTCTCTTTAATCTATTACAGCGATCCTTGTTTTGAGAACCTGATTCTGATTTAAACAATGCACGACATGTCTGTTAGTGGTTTCTGTAACCAATTGGGAACCACATATTTGCTTCAAGATTTATGTTTGATGTCCAAGTTTGATCACATTTGACTTTGTTCTTCGGTTTTTGGATCGTTCTAATAGATTAAAGAGAATAAACCATTTTTTACCCTAAGAATACGGGTCGTATACTATTTTACGGCCCGTATACACCATGTGAAAAAAAATTACCAGATCATTTTTTACCCTGTTAATACGGGCCGTATACTATTATACGGCCGTATACAGCATGTGAAAAAAATTTACCCGATCATATACAATGTATACGATGATTGTATACTGGCCGTATAATACTATACGGCCCATATACTATGGGTAAAAATTGGTAAAAAATGGTTTATTCTCTTTAATCTATTGGAACGTTCCTTGTTTTGAGAACCCTGATTCTGATTCAATAAATAGTATCTAATTGAGAAGCACTAAAACGGTTGCGGTTGTCCAATTCCAGACCATTAATGTAAGGAGAAGCGTTGAGATAACGGACATCCATCGAATACATCTTTCAAACTTTCAAAATTCAAATCAAACTAACAAAAAGTATCTCGATATGGTTGGTGTAAAAGCTCACATTTTACTATGTTGACCATGTTTTTTGACAAATCATCTGCTTCCTGAATCTGAATCTGAAAGTTAACTAGACCCCTCAAGTTGTCATTCATAACAACTAAGCGTCTGGAGAAGAGTATGTTGATATAGGAGAGTTGATGCAATTTTCCAAGCATTTTATCGTGTGTTGTAATTTTAATGAAGCAATGAAGATTGAATATGCAAACCGCATCCATTTTGTATACGGAAACAGTGGCTATGGGAAATACAAACCCGACACGTCTTCTGCTAGTTACTCTTTTCTTCGATTTCAACAAATCTTTCAAGACCATTCACCTCTTTTAACCTACCAAAACACCGTAAACCCTTCTTTTAATCTATAAAAAACATCCTTCTTTTAATCTATTAGAACGAGGCAACTTTCCTTATCACCCGAACCGGTGATTTCTTATCCATACTATTCTTCATAGCCATATTCCCACTCACAAGTTGTTGATCTTTGGGTGGTGATTTACTCCCGAACAAACCATGCCCACCTTGACCATTGAGCTACGCTGAGAATCCACAACGCTTATGGCGAGATTCTTTCCTTCAATCTTGGCAAAATCAATGCATGCTTGTTTTATTATTTTCGTCTACATGTGTTTTGAAACAGTACGTTTTGCATCCGTGCCTGCTTGAATTGCAGAAAGCAAAGGATAACGAAGATGAACATTGTTTGAGAACCTGATTCAGATACACAACGGTCTCTTTGCTTCATCCACTAGAACTATTTGTGTATGCATTCTTTTGGTAGTTAACAACACTAATTAGAAAAAAATCTGTAAAATTAATCATATCGATTGCTATAACAAGATGGATGTGACACACATAGATAGATAAGCTGTCACAGTTGTCAAGACTGTTTGTCGGGTTTCCAATGCTCACACAGGGTGATAAACAACGCTGATACGAACACATGTGTTTCGAAATAGGCTATGTTCTTGGTTTAATGAAGTTACACATAACATCTAGTTATATTCAGATTTAAACAATGCATGCCTCAACTGAGATAACGGACATCCATCAAGCTCAACAAGAAAACTTGTGTTTCCCATAGTCACAAAAGATTGCGGTTTGTATTTCGCATAGCCACCGTTTCCGTAATAAAAAACGGTTGCGGTTTGCACATTCAATCTTCAATACTTCATTAAAATACCACTAGTAGAAGAACCCGACACGTCTTCTTGTTACGGAGAATGTTCTAGAAATTGAAGGAAAAGGAAAAGATTTGTTGAAATCGAATTTGACAACTATGACAGCTTATTAAAAGTAGCAATCACCTCCAATCATTTCCTGGTCAAATCACACAATATAAAGTTTAAAGTTATCGTGTGTTGTAGTTTGAAAAGATAACCTAATAGAGATCTGAATAACAAACTGTGGAGAACTTGTTTGTGTCGGGTTCTTCTGCTAGTTATTCGGAATCGATAAATAACCAACACGAAGATCTCTGCGCTCGCTAAGGTTTCCATCAACGGACTGATCGGTAACGTTACTCTACCTGTGGTCCGATTTAAGCGGCATGTTTCGATCAATGTTTATCGACATTGTTAAAGTTGATGAAGAGTTTAGAAACCCTAGAATTATTGTGTTTTTACTGGAAAAACGTGATACTTGAAAAACACCATTATATACGGCCCGAATACAGTTATACGGCCCGTATAAATGTGGTAACATCAAAATCCTCCCAAAATAAATCCATTGAGCCGTATACGTTTTACAAATCGTATACCGATGTATACGGCTCGTATAACTATATACGGGCCGTATATAATAAAATCAAAAAAGCATTCTCTGCGCGTTTTCCTATTCAAAAACATTCTATACGGGCCGTATAATTGTATACGGCCAGTATACCCTAGGGGGTGTGAAAGTAAGATATAGGGGGTGTGGGAACAAGGGGGGCCATTCTAAAATCTGTATAATAAATGATTTGACATGCATCCGTATAATAAATGATTTGACATGCATAGAATCTTAACAATTCTGGAATAATAGAGTAGCTTAATTTTTTTAGATCATGTTTTGCGTGAAAATTGAGAATTTGTTGTTTTGGATCTTAGCTTCTATGGGAACACAAGAAATTTATAAACACTATAAATCCACATTAGTTTGTAAGTAATTATTTAGGGTTATTGGATTTTAATAATCCTAAGTTTCACCAGTTGACCGATAATAATCCCAACTTTAAAAATTCCGTCCAATAATCCCAACTTGTAAAAGTTTGGCCGCCATTGATCATTTTCTAAGATATGTGCACTTAAATCAATTAAGGAGTCTCTAGACATATGTTAGAAAATGATCAATGGCGGCCAAACTTTTACAAGTTGGGATTATTGGAAGGAATTTTTAAAGTTGGGATTATTATCGGCCAACTGGTGAAAATTAGGATTATTAAAATCCAAAAACCCAATTATTTATTAGGAATAGGATTCAAGTGCATCATACATTTATCATCATACCGTTCAATTTTTTTTTATCGGCATCCTCAATTAGTCTCTTGAGAACTATTAAGGGAAACCAAATATATTTTCAACGAGACATAGGTGTTGTTTGTTTTTTCAGAAAAACCTCTTCTGACCTTTTATGTCTGCGCCATACAGACCACGCATAGACATTTAGCTCTGCATACCGTTTGTTTTTTATAAGGCATTTCATTAAAAAATGTCTTCAAACCTCTGCGCGTCCTCTTCCCTACGCAGACATGGTCCAATGTCTTCCCACCTCTTCCAACCCTCTCTCCCCTCTCCTCCTAATCTCAAAACACAGACACTTCCCCCACCTATTCTACATTACTTTGATTAAACTCAAAACTTTTTTCAAGAAAATCTTGAAATTTGTTATCTAAATGCAGAAAAAAGAAGAGGGATTACTTGAAAACATTAGTAGAAGTGTGCATAGAATAGCGGCCATTGGAGATCATATTTGCTGGTTTTACTGCCGGGGGAAGATGTATCTCTGGCGAAGTTTGAAGGTGTAATAAGCGATTGAAATTGAATGGAGGTGGATATATATATATATATATATATATATATAGGTAAAGTGTAGGATACATATTCCCTAATCGTACATTACATACGCGACAGTAGTGGCCGTACACGTGTCCTGATTCTTTTTTCTTTGATAAGGTTAAATCAGAAAATTAATTCAATCATCTGAGGGAAAATTCGTCTCTTCATTCAATCAGCGAGAAGTTCGTTACACTAATATCCCGGTAATTATCATTCGAATCAGTTTCATATTTTTCATAATTCTCAAATTGCAGTTTTCGTTCTTCTCCGTTAGGGTTTGATTCAATTGTTTTTTTCAATGGATCCACAGAGCAGCACCGGACGAAATACAGATGTTGATTTTGAAGAAACTCGACCAATCGGTGATCATGCTTAATTATCTGCATATCAGAGAGTTTCGATTGAGGATGTTTTAAATCCGCAACCTGCAAATCCAAATCCAATTGCAAGTACAAGTGCTATAAATGAGTGTTCTAATGGTAATTATGTTAATTTAGATCTTTAAATTGTTCGTAGACTTGTTTTTTGTTTAATCGTAGCAATGATTTTGCATTGTTGTAGCTGTTTTTGAAGTTTGAATGTTGAGTATATTTTTTACATGAAAGCAACATGTACAAGTTCGCATGTTATGAGTCTTTCAATTCGCATTTGATGTTTATTTTGTTTACGGATTTTCGCATGATATGGTATAATAAATCGCATGTGTAAAACATATTAATCAAAATCATCATTTTCGCATGTTATTGTTCATACAATTCGCACGTGTTGTTGTTCTTACGATGAAATTATGCAGTTATTAATATATCGCATGTAACGAGTCCGATAATTCGCATTTTTTTTTGTTTTTTTATTTGATTTATGTAGATGAAAGGGTTTACACTCCGGAGGTTCAAGCATCAGCTACACCTATGGTTGGAATGCAATTTATGTCTATTGAACAAGCATATGCGTTTTACCAATCATATGCTAAGTTAGCTGGTTTTTCTATTTGGGAAGGTGGTGAAGTACACAGTGGTGGTATGATCAAAACTAAGTATTTTGTTTGTTCTAAAGAGGGACATAAGCCATTGTGTATTGACGATCGTTATTCGAAGTCAAAAAAGTCATTCAAATCAAGGAACAGGGGGACCATTAGAACCGGATGCAAAGCTCAACTTATAATTTGCACGGTGGATGGTAGATTATATACAGTGAAGAGATTTGTTGATGGACATAATCATAAGTTTGTATGTCCACATGATATTCATATGCTGCCAGCGTACAGACAATTGTCAGATGTCCAGGAGGAGATGATATGGGAACTAGGCACTTTAAACCTTGGTCCTGTCAAAGCTTTCCATATAATGAGGAAATGTTATGGTGGTTTTGAGAACGTTGGCGACACGGTTGATGATTGCAAAAATTTTAGGAATCGAATTAATAGCTATATAGGAGAATATGACGCTGATATGGTGATTAATAGGATGACCGAAAAAAAAACAGTATTTAGCTGATTATTCATTTGAATATTCTGTTGATGATGACAAACGGTTAACTGGTTTGTTCTGGGCTGATGGGTTATGCAAGCTTAACTTTATAGAGTTTGGGGATGTGATATCGTTCGATGCAACTTTCAAGACAAACAGGTAAGTGTTTCAAGACAAACATGTTTTTTATTTATTTTTTGCATGTTATATGATTTCCCTAAATTGCAATATCGTATGTTATTATATATTGAACAGCAGGTGTTGAATATATCGCATGTTATACTTTATATTTTCGCATGTGATATCATTCTATTTCGCATGTTTTTAAATGTGTACTTCGCATGTGTTTGTTCAAGTACAAGATGGTGTTTGTTCCGTTCACTAGGATTGACAATCACTGTCGAAATGTAACCCTTGGAGTTGGGTTGTTGGCATCGAAGAGCATTGAATCCTATAAATGGCTTCTGAATTCAATCATAAAGTCATTTGGTCGGCAGCCAAAGGTTGTAGTGACGGACCAAGACCCTGCTATGAAACAGGCTATTGAGGAGGTTTTTTCTACAGCAGACACCGATTGTGCATGTGGCACATAATGAAAAAAGTGGCAGATAATGTATAGCATGCTATATTGTCTTTCGTTAGCGTTATTTTTATAATATAGATTTTGTTATAGGCTGATATAAAAAGCATTTATCGGTATAGTTTGGACACGAGTTAAGCAATAATGATCAGTTTAAAAGGAGGATGTGCGATATTGTATGGACTGATTCCATTGAGCCTGAAGAATTTGAGAGACAGTGGAAGTTGGTGATGATTGAGTTCGGTCTCACTGAAAACAAATGGATTGATGATATGTTTTCGATGAGATACATGTGGATTCCGGCTTTTTACCGGCATGAGCCCATGTCTGGTCTCATGCGAACAACTTCGAGATCAGAGAGCGAGAATCATTTTTTTTGCCAGTTGGCAAATTCACAACTCACTCTTGTAGAGTTTATGAATCATTTTGATGGTGCAGTGGATGTCCAAAGGTCCAATCACAGAAAGAATGATCATATTTCAAGATATACTGAGCCTGCTGATTGGAGCGAAACTACTTTGGAAAAAGATGTTGCTAAGATATACGCCAGGTCTATATTCTTTGATCAGCAAATAGAGATATATGGAACAATTACCGAATGTCTGTCGATGGACACCAAAATCGAGGGTCCACAGATCAGGATATCGTTGAAAGACTTTAAAGCTCATGGAGATGGTTTATTAGAGGTATTATAGCTTATATATTTAAAACATGCGATTTTGAAAACCTATATGCGAATTTCATTTCAGAACATGATTTTGCATTATGCGATTTGATGTACGCATGCGATTTTAAATTATACTATTAAATGATTTTTAGACATGCGAAATTGTTATTTTACACATGCGATTTTAATTTTTAATATATATTTTTTTCTTTTGGTTTTCTTAGGTGTGGTTCAAGAATCTTAGGCTAAGTCACAGTGTTTAGAGCATCTTTCAGGAAAGAGAAGGCTACACTGTGCAGTTACATCATTTCAAGATTCTTGAACCACAGCTAAGAAAACCAAAAGAAAAAAAATATATATTAAAAATTAAAATCGCATGTGTAAAATAACAATTTTGCATGTCTAAAAATCCTTTAATAGTACAAATTTAAAATCGCATGCGTACATCAAATCGCACAATGCAAAATCATGTTCTTATATGAAATTCGCATATACGTTTTCAAAATCGCATGTTTTAAATATATAAGCTATAATACCTCTAATAAACCATCTCCATGAGCTTTAAAGTATTTCAACGATATCCTGATCTGTGGACCCTCGATTTTGGTGTCCATCGGCATACATTCGGTAATTGTTCCATATATCTCTATTTGATGATCAAAGAATATAGACCTGGTGTATATCTTAGCAACATCTTTTTCCAAAGTAGTTTCGCTCCAATCAGCTGGCTCAGTATATCTTGAAATATGATCATTCTTTCTGTGATTGGACCTTTGGACATCCATTGCACCATCAAAATGATTCATAAACTCTACAAGAGTGAGTTGTGAATTTGCCAACTGGTAAAAAAAATGATTCTCGCTCTCTGATCTCGAAGTTGTTCGCATGAGACCAGACATGGGCTCATGTCGGTAAAAAGCCGGAATCCACATGTATCTCATCGAAAACTTATCATCAATCTATTTGTTTTCAGTGAGACCGAACTCAATCATCACCAACTTCCACTGTCTCTCGAATTCTTCAGGCTCAATGGAATCAGTCCATACAATATCGCACATCCTCCTTTTAAACTCATTATTATTGCACAACTCGTGTCCAACCTATACCGATAAATGATTTTTATATCAGCCTATAACAAAATCTATATTATAAAAAAAAACGCTAACGAAAGACAATATAGCATGCTATACCTTATCTGCCACTTTTTTCATTATGTGCCACATGCACAATCGGTGTCTGCTGGTAGAAAAAAACATCCTCAATAGCCTGTTTCATAGTAGGGTCTTGGTCCGTCACTACAACCTTTGGTTGCCGACCAAATGACTTTACGAATGAATTCAGAAGCCATTTATAGGATTCAATGCTCTCCGATGCCAACAACCCAGCTCCAAGGGTTACATTTCGACAGTGATTGTCAATCCCAGTGAACGGAACAAACACCATCTTGTACCTGAACAAACACATGCGAAGTACACATTTAAAAACATGTGAAATAGAATGATATCACATGCGAAAATATACAGTATAACATGCGATATATTCAACACCTGTTGTTCAATATATAATAACATGCGATATTGCAATTTAGGAAAATCATATAACATGCGAAAAATAAATAAAAAACATGTTTGTCTTGAAACACTTACCTGTTTGTCTTGAAAGTTGCATCGAACGATATCACATCCCCAAACTCCATAAAGTTAAGCTTGCATAACCCATCAGCCCAGAACAAACCAGTTAACCGTTTGTCATCATCAACAAAATATTCAAACAAATAATCAACTAAATACTGTTTTTTGTCTGTCATCCTATTAATCACCATGTCAGCGTCATATTCTTCTATATAGCTGTTAATTTAATTCCTAAAATTTTTGCAATCATCAACCGTGGCGCCAACGTTCTCGAAACCACCATAACGTTTCCTCATTATATGGAAAGCTTTGACAGGACCAAGGTTTAAAGTGCCTAGTTCCCATATCATCTCCTCCTGGACATCTGACAATTGTCTGTACGCTGGCAACATATGAATATCATGTGGACATACAAACATATGATTATGTCCATCAACAAATCTCTTTACTGTATATAATCTACCATCCACCGTGCAAATCATAAGTTGAGCTTTGCATCCGGTTCTAATGGTCCCCTGTTCCTTGATTTGAATGCCTTTTTTGACTTCGAATAACGATCGTCAATACACAATGGCTTATGTCCCTCTTTAGAACAAACAAAATACTTAGTTTTGATTAAACCACCACTGTTTACTTCACCACCTTTCCGAATAGAAAAACCAGCTAACTTAGCATATGATTGGTAAAACGCATATGCTTATTCAATAGAGATAAATTGCATTTCAATCACAGGTGTAGCTGATGCTTGAACCTCCGGAGTGTAAACCCTTTCATCTACATAAATCAAATAAAAAAACAAAAACAAATGCGAATTATCGGACTCGTTACATGCGATATATTAATAATTGTTGTATAGTAATAAACATGGGTAGTTTACAACATAATTTATAAACCTCATAATAATTTAATGCCAAAAATACCCCTGATTATAACCTGGTTTTTAGACCAAGTTAGGCAATGTGATTAAAATGGCAAGAAAAAAGAAAAGTCAGGGACCCAGAGGAGAAAAAAAACTATTTGGACTAAAATGACAATTTAGACAAAAACTCAGAGACTAAAATGACAATTTACTATTATTATTATTATTATTATTATTATTATTATTATTATTATTATCTATACTATATTATAATGCAGGAGGGAAGGATTCCCAAAAGTTAAGAACTTCTTACCCCCTTATTTATAAATAAACCCCTAAAATGAGGGTAAAGTGGTCATTTAAACCATAATTATTTTTTAGTCCCTCAATCTATTACATTTAAATCCTTGACATTTAACATAATTATGGGTAATTAGTTAGACTTCCCCCTCTTTATAATTCAAAAGAATCTTCAATGTTGAAACACACGTGTTTATTACACTTATTATTTAATACTTTTGCAACATATTTATTTTTTTTTTCCTTCAATATTTTCTATTCTTACTATTTAACCTTTATCTTAAACAAAATTTGATTTATATCACATTGGTATCGGATTAATAATTAACTAGAATGTTTATAGTTAATAATTAAATATTTATAAGGTCTTTAAATTTAAAAAAAAATTAACACTATGTTTGTAGTGATTGTTAATGGGTAAATTTACTCATTTTTAATATAACTTTACCAGCCGCAATATTCCTCCAAGTTTTCTGGTACATGATAATCAAATTAAAATCTATTCTATATAACAAGTTCAGCTCAACTCCAAGATGATAAATCGGCACCGCGACACTTCATTAATCTGCAAGACGAAAACCGTTAATATGAATTTTTAACAAATCAAAGTATATATAATTATTTTGTTCAAAGTAACAATACATATAATTATTATTTCACAGTTGAAAACAAACATTTTAACTAGATACGTCAACTCCAAGATGATAAATCGGCACCGCGACACTTCATAAATCTGCAAGACGAAAACCGTTAATATGAATTTTTAATAAATCAAAGTGTATATAATTATTTTGTTCAAAGTCACAATACATATAATTATTATTTCACAGTTGAAAACGAACATTTTAACTAGATACAATTATTATTATTATTTCACATTTGAAAACAAACATTTTAACTAGATACAATTATTATTATTATTATTTTATGCACGTTTGTTTTTTTTTTTTTTAAGATTGGTAAATTCAAAATTAAATAGATGCAACTAACTTCCTAAACAAAAGGGTGCCAGATTTCAAAATAACCCTAATTCACCAATATATTCCTACTATAAATACATAGTAGGGCACCCATTTCTATTGCTAAACATTTGATAATGGATCCAATTTCGAATCCAGTGATTGCGAAAAAACAATCATATGATGTTGTACTTTCAAAGGTTAGATTGTTAATTCGCATCAATTTATAAATTATGTTTTAATTTTATGCGAATTTTAATATATGTTATTTTTTCGTTTAAGTTGGAAGGTGAACGCGCCGATTTAAACAATCCAGTTGCAGCTCCCGCTTCTAAGGTTTCGATTTTGATTGTTTTATTAATTTTTTCTGTTCAAACATCGATTAAATAACGAGCTGTTCATAACAGGTTGTTCGATTAAATAACGAGTTGTTCATATTAACGGTTTTTTTGCAGGATGATGGTGATAAATCTGTTGAGATAATCAGTTACGGTCACATGTTCAGCCCGTACAAGTCTCATCTTCAACGTGAATTTACTGAAGAGGTAATTTTAAGGTTTATTTAATCTTTTTTTAACTTTTGTATTCAGTTTTTGTCTTTTTTTTAAAGGATCGAAAATGTGAAGCTCAAAGGAAGAGATACAAGAGACTCTCGGAATGGAAATGGAGTGACGTGGTTGATTTAGATGATTCCGATGACGATGACAAAGCGGAAGAATTTAAAGATACTGCAGATTCAAAACACAAAACCCGATTAAAAATACCTCGGGTGTCAATTCAGAAGCGGAACAGATATCATGAAGTCTAATATGATATCTAGCAAATGTTTTCTATGTTTTTTTTTTTCTCATTTTCAGTTTGTGTTGGTTGGAAATAATAAAACAACTGTTTAAGATTCTATTTTATGTTCTTTTTTTTTTTGTTTGATTCTTAATAATAATTCGTGTATTAAAGTATTTTCCACTTAAATAAATGCCAAATATAAGGACTTTTATTTAGAAGCTCATATGAAAAATAAAGGGCAGTGGGAAAAAACGTAATATGAGGGCCCTGAGCTAATTGAAAATTTTAATTAATATAGATAGATTGAAAATTAAAAAAATATAATGTGAGATTAAATAGGAGTGATTTAAGGAGCAATTTTAAAACATGGTGTATTTTAATAACTATGCATTATATATAGCACGTAACCAATATAAAAAATCCTTTAAAAAAAACCCTAATTTGGGTAAGTATCATATTATAAGAAACAGTTACAAGGAAAGTAAATGAAATTGAAACTTGACTAGATACATAATCGAAAAAAATTAGACTGATAAGATAAAAATGCTGATTAGATATTGTTGCATTTTATTAGTGATTATCAGTTATAAATTAGACTCATTGCGAATAAGTTTAGTTATTTAAAAAAAAAAACTACATCAAGTTAAACTAGATAGTTCGTATTTGTTGCATTTTTTAGGGGATATTATTTAAAAATTAGACTCATAAGATAATATTACTTTATTTCAAAAACGCTACAGCAAATTTAAACTAGATCTTCTTGCATTTTTTAGGGATTATTATTTAAAAACAGCATAAGATAAGATTATGTTATTTTAAAAAAGCTACAGCAAGTAAACTAGATACTGTTGCATTATAATAGGGATTATTATTTAAAATTTTGACTAATAAGATAAGATTAGTTGATTCAAAAAAACTACAGTTTGTTAAAAATTCGTAGGTTTTAAATGTGTTATATATAGATACAACTCCCCTATTCATTACTTGTTTTACTCCAACAAAAAGCCAGTTCTTCTCAATTGGCGGGTTTAGACCATATGATTACTAAATTTTTAACCTTGTGATGCAAGTACTTGACATTTGAGCTTTTAGTTTTCAACATTTATGTTTGAGACTTATCTTTCATTATTTGTGTGCCACTTTATATAACTTTTAATTATGTTTAAGATTATTTTTTCTTATTCGTGTGTTACTTTATTACACCAATGGTTTCTTGAATTACTTGATATTTAAAATTCTAGACATGTGTAACACTTATGACATATATCCACCACAATAATAAAAATATTATACGAATAAGAAAACTACTAGAAATGAGTGCCGCAATGCAAAGTGTTGCCCCCGCCGCATCACGCGGGCACCCTACTAGTTATTTTTAGGTATTTTTGGTTGTAACTTTGATAGTTGGTGGTAATTACAAAAATGCCACATTGTCTTTTTGGGTTTTTCTTCAATTTGTATGTTTAGTATGTTAAGATTATTTGTATTTGATCCTTTGCCTAGACATCTAAGACTATGGTCTGATTTGAACTATATATTATATCATAAAACTTTTATGTATTAATTTTAAACCTCTTAAAATTCAAATAAAATTCTCATACCGGTCAACCAAAACAAATTTGATCAAACATATTCGATTGGTCGTAGAAGATTATTTTAATCATGAACCGATTATATGTATAAAATTTAATTCTGTTAACATGCACCAATAGGCACTTCTCATGAACACTTTTATTAACCTTTGTCTTTTCATGATTTTTTTATTATTATTAATACACATAGAATAACAATAAAAAAATATAGTTTACCATTGTAGTTAGGTACTCATTTTCAACTGCACTATTAGAATACGATTCGAGCCCCACCCCTGTATTTTAATTTTCTTCAAAATAACCAATTAAAACTTTACTTTAGATAACACAACTAAACTAAACTAAACAAACCAAATTCGACCTCGATGGTGCTAACTGCTAAATATAAGTATTAAACCCGTCACGTCAAAGTATTTAACTATTTATGTATTCTATGGTTTTGTTAATGACGACGAGGGGACTTCGTACTTATCCACTTAAAATGAATATGGACCCTACAATATCATTCACTCTCGTAATCTTAATATTAAATATACTTTGTGTAAAATGTATAGATAATTATATGGATAGCTGATTACATAGTTCGATAATGATATTTAAAAGACTAAACTGTCATTTTGGTCCCTGTGGTTTGGGCACTTTTGCCATTTTAGTCCAAATCTCAAACTTTTTACATCTGGGTCCCTATGGTTTGCATTTTGTTGTCATTTTAGTCCAAAATCCAAAAACCCTCTATTTTTAGGGTTGAAAACTGATTATTTTGTCCTTTAGTGCATGAGCATTTTGATCATTTTTAAATACAATTCCTTTTGTGCAAAAACCCAGATGCGTAATTTGTTTTCTCTCTCTCTCTCTTTGTAAATAAATAATCCAACATCATCTCTCTCTCTCTCTCTCTCTAACTAATCCACAATCAAATAAATAATCATCATCATCCCCAAATAAATAAATGATGCATCATGTTTTAACACTTGAAGATTCACATGTTATACATCCAAAAACCCAGATGTTCATCTTCATCATCCAAAAACCCAGATGTTCATCATTTGCTGCTGCTCTCTCTCTCTCTTCTCTGAACTGCACACACACACTCTCTCTTTCTCTCTCTCTCCAAACACCCATCTCTCTCTTCTCTCTCTCTCCTCTCTGTCGAACACCACCACCGTGAACTCCACCACCACCGCCACCACAAACTGCCAGAGCCCACAACCTTAACCAAGCCGTCGCTTAAAATCAACAGGATTAAGAGCAGCAGCCACAACCTTAACCAACACCTGGTTTTAGATTGGAGAAGAAGAACCAGAGATAGAAGGGTTTACCCGAAGATTCTGCGACTGCCGCCGCTGGTGCCGCTGAATCGAACGGACGGTGATGGTGATGAGGATTCATTGAGGTTGACACGTGTGGGAGATGCAGACGGAGATGCAGATCCGTTGAGGTTGACACATGAGGGAGAGGTGTGGAATCTTCCAGAAGGTGGGTGAGATCGGAGCACTGGTCTTCGATTCGCCATTGATTTACAGTGAAGAAATTAGGGTTTTGAAATAAGGAAGAAGAAGATGAGAGGGAATTTTGTGATTTGGGTTCTTGAAATAAAGAGGGTTTAGAGATCAAGAAGAGAGAGAGAAGACAGTGTGGTTAGAGAGAGAGAGAGTTTGAGGAAAGGACAAAATAACATTTTTTATATAATGACCATTTTGCCCCTTCAGAAAAGGACAAAATAGCTGGGTTTTTTTGATAAATCTGACCTGATTTGATTTTTGGACTAAAATGGCAACAAAATGCAAACCACAGGGACCCAGATGTAAAAAGTTTGAGATTTGGACTAAAATGGCAAAAGTGCCCAAACCACAGGGACCAAAATGGCAGTTTACTCTATTTAAAAACTATATATAAGATTTTATTAGTTTGGGAAGATGAAATCTAATAATCTCTCTTAGATGTTATTGGTCATTCGCAGTTTTTTTTTATTCTCATTGGCAGTCCCACCTTTCAAATATTTTGCCTCTACCAGTCCTTAGATAAAAAAAAAACTTAACTGAGTTAATTTTTTTTTACTTACACCAGTCCTTAGTTAAAAAAAAATTAACGGACTTAAGTTTTTTTTACTTACAAACTGATTTTTAGGGCTTTTGATCAGAACGAGAATACGAGTCGACTGATGTAATAGTTACCTTAAAACGGTGTTCCAAACGACAAAAAGTGCTTCAATTCAGATGTTTAACTTCCAATTAACAAAAATCAAACCGTTTGGAGCACCGTTTTGATGTAAGTTTTACATCAATTGACCTATATCCATATTCTAATCAAAAGCCATAGTCCTGATAAATCTTAATATCTTCCTCTGACATCTTCTTTTGCCTTTTTAGTTAGCTTCTTAGGGAGCGTTTAGTTCTCAGGAATTCAATAGAATTTAAGGGAATTGGAATTTGAATTTCATCTCTTAATATGTTTAGGTCACTGAATTTGATGGAATTGAAATCTCAATTCTAATCTTCATGTGAATGGTTATTGGAATTGGAATTAGGTATGAATTCCTTCAAATTCCTTTAACTAAAGGAATTCAAAATCATTCATATATGTGAATGAATTAAAGTAAATTCATTGAAATCTTCGACCATTTCGACCCGCACCGTTTCAATCCGTACCGTTTCGATCCGAATCATTTCGACCCGTACCGTTTCGACGCGAACAATTTTGACTCGAACCGTTTCGACGCAAACAGTTTTGACCCGTAACGCTTCGACGAAACCTTTCGACCCGTAACGTTTCGACGCGAACTTTTTCGACGAGTACTATTACGACGCGCAACGTTTCGACGCGTGCCATTTTGACCCGTACCGTTTTGACTCGAACTGGTGGTTGTGGTGCCTGGGTGATGGATTCCAATTCATTTGATAACCAAACACAACAACCCGTACCGTTTCGACCTGAACTGTTTCGACATGAACCGTTCGACCCATACCGTTTCGACCCAAACCGTTTCGAATCGAACCGTTTCGACCAGTACCGATTCGAATCGAACCGTTTCGACCCATACCGTTTCGACCCGAACTGGTGGTTGTGGGTGCAGGGGTGATGGATTCCAATTCATTTGACAACCAAACACAACAAAAGTGGAATTGAGATTCCAATTCCAACAATTTCCAATTCCAATTGGAATGTTTAAATTCTAAATCCAATTCCTTTAAATTCTAATTCCTATACAAATTCCAATTCTAGTTTCAAATCATTCCACGAACCAAACACCCCCTTATAGCTCTGGAGGTGTTTGTTGCAGAATTTGCATGTACCTAGGGTATGTTTGGCATGGAGCTTTTAAGAGCTTCTAATTTTAAGCTTTTAAGAAAAAGCTTCTACTCAATAAAAAGTCTTGTTTGGTTGAAGGAGCTTGAACGCTACTAATAGTAGTGTTTAGAAGGAGCTACAAGCTTTTAGAAAAAAAAATGACTATTTTAAACTCTAAAGATAATAAACTTTTTAATGCACAAACTTTTTAAATTTTTAGTTATGTCCATTTTGGTCATTTTATATATTTTATTAAAAGCTCCAACTACTCTGCCAAACACCAAATATATCTAAAAAACTATAGCTACTAGCTACCAACTACAGCTACCAGCTTTCAGCCATCAGCTACTTTTGCCAAACATACCCCTAATATAAATTATATTTTTGTGTAAAATGTATAGATAATTATATGTATAAGTGATTTAGTGTTGCTAAATGTATCCCCTTTCTCCTGGTTATACTTTCCCCTTGATAATTCAAATAAATACAATCATTTGTATTTTTTTCTTCTAAATTTGTATCTACCTTAAACAATTTAGAAATCATAATTAAATTATACAAACAAAAGTTATCCAATAATTTTTACGAATTGAATTCGTATCAATCTATCTACTATAATAAAAGAAACCAATTTTTGGATACACGAGGTTTTTTAAGGATATAATTTTTTTTATTATTTGGTAGATTTTTCAACCCGACTATGCACGAGTTTTTTAAAGATACGACGTTTTTAGTATTTAATATACAAAATTATATTTATTTAATCTGTGTAATATACATGGTTTTTAAAGGTATAACTCTTTTTTTTAAATCTATTCAACACGTGTAATATACGGGTGTTTTTAAGGATGTAATTTTTTATTATTTGGTAGATTTATTCAACCCGATTATACACGGGTTTTTTTAAAGATACGACGTTTTTAGTATTTAGTATAAAACAATTACATATATTTAATCTGTGTAATACACATGGTTTTTAAAGATATAACTTTTTTTATTATTTGATATATAAAATTACATTTATTTAATCCGTACAATATACGTGGTTCACAAAGATATAACTTTTTATTATTTAATATATAAAATTATATTTATTTAACCCGTATAATACACGGGGTTCTAACCTAGTTATTTATATACAAAACTATTTTAATTTTTTTTGAACTTATCGTTAATTAAGTGTATATCATCAAGAAGTATAGTAGACTACCACTATGACCTGCAAATTTATTTTATTTAAATCGCTTCATGTAGTTACATAAATAGCATATATTTTATGGGAGTAGTATCAAATACAAACCAGGTGTATACAAACTGTAAAAACTATTTAAAAAGTGTCACGTGACATCCAACCAATTATAGATAAATGGTAAATGATAACCTAAATAATATTAATTATCTTGAATTCCATATAATTATGCTAACAAGCAATTAATTCTTTATTTGTATCTTCCTTTTGTTTTCAATGTGCTGATAAAGAAAAATGCTGGTATCAATTCACATATGTGCTAAAATCAATTATCTTGATTAATTTTAATGTGCTAATATAATTCAAAAATGCTACTTTTATGTATGTATTGTTTTAGTATGTGCTAATTTAACCTTTTTTAAGTGATAGGATCTGTTCTTACGGTTTGTAGAATAAATATGATTTGTACCGGAACCAACCCCATATTTTATGAGTATTATCAATTCTTTTAAAATACAAAATTTACATAACAGGTGAGTATAAGATTTCAAATGTGACATTTCCTATTTATCTTTATCCAACCAGTTGGAAGATGAGTTGACAATCAGAACTGGGTTACAAAAATTTTCTTTAACTATTTTTGGGATAAATTTAGTTGCTATGATTTTGTAGCGTAGTTGCAAATATAAGACCTTTATCTTTGGTTTGTTTTATTTATTATTTTTTTTATAAGTTACATTTTGCTGTTATAAAAAAATACAAGATATTGGTATGTATGATATTGGTGATTTAAATAGCTTTCACATCTATTATAAAGTAATTTTTTAAAGGGTGAAAATTGAAAAGTTTTAATTTTTTTTAGAAAGGGGTTATAAAAGGTAAAAATGAGAGTGCATTTTGCCGCACCTTTATTGATTACTGAAGGGGTATGGTCCGAAATCTTACGTCGACCACATGAGTTAGCCTTCGGTTGCGTGCGATGCCGTACCCAAAGTAAACCAAAGTGTTGACTTCCCTGACCTTGCGTCGACTACAAAGGTGTAACCAAAGTCGCGCGCGAGGTCAGTATCAAGATAAAATCATATCTAACACTTAGTTCCTTTGACAAAAGACCTAGCTTCCTTGACCTTGCGCCGGCTACACAACTGTACCTAAGTCGCGCGGGGACAAGAAGCGCAGGGCAACATCGGACAATGCAAAAAGTACGAGTGGCAGAGCAGTGGACCAACAGACGCTCAACAAGTTGTATTCTATCATGCTGCACGATGAGCAATCATGCAGGAGATAAGAAGCACACAAGGACACATACGTGGCACCAATCAGCTTGCGCCAACCACTGCTCCATGATCTCCACCTAACGGCTGATGACAGTCTAGACAACAAGGACAACCGTCAGGACACGTGGATCCATTCAGAGTGCGCCAGCTACCTTCTCACCTGGAACCACTAACAGTCGTGTCAGGGGAGACAAAATGGATATTCCTTGTTGTCGACCTCAGGCCCATCAGCCCATATCCTTCACAAATCACCTTGGCTATAAATAAAGGACTTCACCTCTAGGTTTAAGGATTGTTCTCTTGCTCTCTCACTTAATACGCACACTTTTATCCTCAAAGCAAGTTCTTATTCTCACGCTGGAGGGTGGTTGCAAGGAGAACCCTAATATTCTCCTCCTTGTAACGAGCTTCACGATGTGTTGATTGTTTTGCAGGATCAATGTAGCTGTTTATCGAGTTCAAAAGACGATTAACCTTATTTGGATGAGGCACAAACCATAAGCTAATCTTCGGATTAACTTGGTGTTTCTTCATTGGCGCCCACCGATTTTTACAAACACTCTTTTTCATTTTCTTTTCTGAGCTATTATTATTGATCTCATGGTTGATAAAGGTATTCCTTTTCCACCTTTCGGTTCATACTCTCAAATGGGTGCGGCAGTGGACAATTCGCACGTCCAAAACTAACCCATTGACGAGTACGCCGAAGGGGATTTCACAGAGGTTGGAGGCATACACGCAAGCGGTACTCGTACCGCCCAAACTATGACTCCAACAAATCAGGGTGTTGGCTCTTCAGCACCTGCACTATCAGGTTTACCTAAGGGAGAGACTCCTGCCTCTTGGTTCGCGAAAATCCAGACGACGTTGAACACCATTTACGCACAACTATGCGCGCAACGGGGGCAAGTGTAGGCCCAAACGCAACAAACTCCGATACCCAGGCAACTGAATTATGAAACGCCGCATCAAGAGGGCGCACACAGGCAGCAGTACAACAGATCACCATCGCCGAGAAGGCAAAGTGCTCACACCACGCGTGACACTTATGACAAACCAGGGAGCTACTATGATCACCGAACTCAGTCCCACAGAAGAACTCCAATCAGTAGCCGCCTCGGTTCGCGCAATATGAATGAGGAGTGGGATACTCCCATGGGTGAATTTGACCCATCGTATCATGAGGGTGATAGTTCTTATGTCTTCAGCCGTCTCCCGAAGCACCACAAAGCTTATAAGCCATTGACGCGCGCAACGTACAACTCGTCGGCTGAGCATGATTATAGTCTGATCTACAGACCAGCTGCAACAGCAGAGCATTCGAAGTTTATCCGAGAGATTGCCCTCGCGCCCTTAGAAAAGGCCAAACTTCCACAAGCTTTCGGTAAGTTTAATGGCTTAACTGATCCAGATGATCATGTACAACTATTTACAAGTGTTAGTGTAGTTGGGGGATGGACCATGCCTATATGGTGCCATATGTTCGTACAAACCCTGACAGGGGCGGTTCGCGCATGGTTCGATAGACTACTGTAACACCCCAAAACCATTTAATATGAAAATAAGTGAAAATAAAAAAAAACTTAAATTAGACAATGAATTATGATAAAATGGTAGTTAAGTTATGGGGATGCTTAAATTAAACACATATTCAAACTAGAAGGGCTAAAGGTGTTAAATGTCAAAACTTAAATTAATAAAAGAATAAAAATTAAAACCCACACACACTGTGTGTGAGTCTGGGCGATCGAACAAGAGGGCAGGGACAAGGTGAAAACCTAGTTTTATCAATTCCATGAAATTTGAGTAGAAATTTCAAGGATAATCAGTTGCATGACCCTAATTTTCAATCATCTAAACATACTCAGCGAAGTGGTAAGTCGAATTTCTTGATTTGGTGAATTATAGGGAATGGGTTTCAACCCTAATCATGAGTTTATGATATGATATCAATAATTGAAAGTAGGATTTGCATTATAGAATAAGGTTTATGTTGATTTTGATGATTTTAAAGATTTGATGCATGAAACCGTTTTGTATGAAATCTCTAAGAATGTAGAATGATCAAAATGATAGTAGTAACCTTGTATGAACTTGAAATCTTAATGGTTGATCCTATTGTGTTGTATGAACGCTAGATGAATCGAAGTAGAGTAAAAGGATCATATGGGTTGTATGGTTATTGATGAATTGTTAGATGAACTAGTAAAATCATGTCTTAGAATATTTGTCTTTAATGTCCTATTAATGCGAAACCCGCCAAGTGTTCGATGAAATGCTTAAGAGAACATATAAGTGAAATTCGGAAAACTATGATAAAGTTGCCATATGATGAACTATGTAAATGATGAAATGATATTCGGTTCGACTAAATGAATGAACGAACATGTTAATGTAGGCGTGAAGAAAGAAGGCTCAAGTACTAGGAAAACAGAAGACGCACAAGATCGAGGTATGTTGTATTTCGAACCTAACTTTTATTTGGTCGTTCAATGTTTTTGTATAAAAGCTTAGGCAATAATGGTTTAGTGTAAATATGAAGTAAGTAGCCTAACCCATTGAGGACGGGTCGTTGGAATGAATGTTCAAGAATGGACAAATGTTAAAGTCGGCTCATCTTAAACGGGCCGAAGAAATGTATAGTGATGCAAAAAAGAAAGTAATGAATTAAAATCCGTTATAAACGGGTTAGAAAGGATGTATGTAATAGTGATGAAATGGATGCATTCGACTCGTTATAAATGAACCGAATGGATGTTTATGTACGCTTGCAAATGCCCGTTTAACGGGTCAAAGAATGGTATGTTTTATCTCGATTACGAGATGATATGTTTTGACCCGTTTCATCGGGTAAGAAAGTGTATATATGAAATGAAAGTATGAGATGGATTAATTTGATTTATTAGATTAGAAGTAATATAATTGATGAAATTAATTTTGTTGTTTGATGTAGGTAAATCCTCAATTTAATCAGCTTGGCGACTTGGAACGAGCACACATATGAATCTCGCCTATCATGCGCTTCCGCTACTTTTTTTAATGACGTTTATAGTCAAAAATTACTTTTGATGTAAATAGCTTTTGTTTACTAGCTAGACTTTTGAAGTTCAACATGTTACATCTTTTGAAAAAAATCGAGTTGATGGTAAATATTTAAAACGTAATGCTATGGTCTTTGTCATGTCTTTTGAATGTGTCGTTGAATTACTTGAAATGATGATTGTTAAAAACAGGGATCCAATCATGTTACGGACGGGTCATGCCCAAATTTTGTAAAAATTTGTTTATTATTATTATTTTCAAAAATATAAAGAAATGTGTAACGCCCTGCGTCCCTAAACTTTTGGCTTTTGTCAATATTGGCCTCTATACTATGTAAACTTGACCCTTTGATACTTGAATCTTGGTTGATACTTGATACTTATATTCTTGAAGCTAGATTCTTGATGCTTAAAACACTTGATTCTTGATACTTGATTCTTGATATTTGATTCTTGAGGCTTGATTCTTGATACTTGATACTTGGTGCTTGACTCTTGAGAATCGTGAAACTTGAAACTTGGTTAAACGAGAGACTAGAGACTTGACGTTGAAGTAAACTTGGAAACTCGGAAACTTTTGTGTAATTAAATAATCTTGTTAGGTGATAATGCTACACAATTATACACAACGCAACGCTTAATCTAACTCTCAGAACGAACCAAAGACGGAAAATCACAAAAACGGATTGGACTGTCCAAATGGACATCCGATCGGATGACCATCCGATCGGAGGGCCATTCGATCGAACAGCCATCCTGTCCGTCCACTCACACCGCCTTATGTCAAACCCCCAAAATCCACCATGCGGAGTACCACCGCTTGGAGGCGTGACGTGACCAGGATCAAGCCACCAATCATATTGAACAAGCATGTAAGTAGTTTGTAAAATCCAACACAATACAATTGGTGTCTAAACAAAACATAGTTTAAGTTACAAGCGGAAGCATAAAGTTTAAAACCAAATCATAAGTTTAAACGTTTCAAATGTTTAGCATGGTACACAGTTGTCCATGTCCCACAACGACTCTTCCCACTCCGATGCAAGCTCCATAGATACCTAACGACCTGCAAGGCATGTAATAACGAGTCAACAACAAAGTTGAGTGAATTCACAGTTGGTTGTTTAGTTATAGTGTTCATGAATCATTTGTTCATTTCGTAAACCAAGTATCTTAGTTATCTGTATCGTGGTTTCCCAAACATGTTTGCGATGATTAGTGGCCGGATCGCGGTTTCCAAAACATGTGTGCGATGGTTAGTGGCCGTATCGCGGTTTCCCAAACATGTGTGCGAAGATTAGTGGGGGCTTCCCATGTGTCGACTAGTCGTATTTGTACGTGCCCTTCTTGATCCAAGGACCGTAGCGAGTGTGAGTGTACGTAGGTTTTACGTACGTGCCCTTCAATTCGAGGACGGTGAAGAGTATGAGTGTACGTAGGTTTTACGTACGTGCCCTTTTATCCGAGGACAGTGAAAAGTAGTTTAGTAGTAATGATAGTACGAGTAGTTATTCAAATCCCATTCCCAACCCACCGGGAATCCCATGCCTTAGAAAGTGTGTGAACTCACCTCGGTTGCTCGGTTTGACTCTCAAAAGTAGCTAACAGTCAAGGTCGGTCAGTCACGTCCTAGTACGATTACCACTTAGTTTATTAGTGACTTCAAATAGAACACAAAGTTCCTACACGCATCTATCACACAACATGCATCGTTTTAACGGTTTATGCCCATCCAAGTTTCCCATCCATTCCCCACTCAAAATCAAACATACGATAATGCACATAATATATATAACATGTTAGATCATTCACGGATAGCATACTCGACATTTAGACACGCAAGTCACAACTTATCTCAATTCAGCATTTATATTCAAAACCGGCTGTTTTCGGACATTTTAATAAAATAGTTAAATTATTCCAAAAATTCCCAAATTTTTACAGAACGTCTTAAACAAATAAAAAATTATTGTGCAAAAATATCGGGGTCCAGTTCATTATCAGTAATTTATAGAAAATCGTTTACCGGACTGAAATCAGTTTTACTACATTCTGATGGCAGTTTACGGAATAATTCGTCAAAAATTCCTCGGAAGTCCGTTTGACAAAATTCCAGTTCGAGGGTCACAAATACATCAGTGACTATCTATGGTATGAATTTTAGGGGCTGGTTCAATTCAGGTTTCAAATTACGACCGAAAACGTACAGCCCATTTTACTGCGGTAAAAATCAGCCTTAGCTGCTGTCACGAAAACAAACTTTTAAAATAGTAAACGTCCTCAAAAAAATACAATTCCAGCGCCATTTTCTTTGTTTTTCGAAAAGACCCGATTTAGGCTTCATAAATTCCGTTTTTCGATTTGTTAAAGCCTGTTTACGGCCTGTTGAATGCGGCTGAAAATGTACATCAGAATGCTGTTTCGTGGTTTAAGCATTACTAAATCGCATCAACGAGTGTCCGAACAATGGATTTAACAAGAAACCAACAATAAAACATCAAGTATGATTTAACCAACCCTCAACCGACAAGATTCCGCTTCATAATTCATACATAAGTAAACTTTTATGTTTATCTATTTGTTCTTGACATTTTAGTGATTTTAAACATACTACACCCTTTGATCATAGAAACGAGATGAAACAAAATTAACAAGAGGGTAACAAAGGACTTACTACTAGCTTAAAGCTAGGGATGAATCTAGTGCAAAGTTGGTAAGAAAAAGATGGTGAAAAGTCTTGAAACAAGCTCCTTTGAAACCCTTCAAGAGGCAACCTTCATAGATTCACCTTCAAAGCTTGGAATGCACTTGTTAATGGAAGAGATGGATGAATGAAGTGGTGGTGATGGGTTTCGGTTTTGGGGAACCGAATGAGAGAGAGATGTAAGGAATGAGGGTGTGATCTTGGTGAAAGATATGATAGGACCCTTGTAAGATTGCCTCCATACTTATTATTATTCCTATCAAATTTTATGTTTACTTCACCAAGCAAGATCCAATATAAAATATGAATGTAATCTTTGTGAGATTTGATGGTGATATTTAGGGGGGTTTGGTCGTAGCTTTATGTAAGGGAGAGAAGAAGAAAAATTGTAAATGATGGTTATAATCTTGGCCAAGATATTATAAGATATGTTCACATATCTTGGTGGATCCTACAAGTAACAAATCCAATAAACAATGGAAATAAAATCTAACATGAGATTGTGAGGCATGGCAAAAATGATTTGTGGGTCCTCTTTGGGATTGGAATCGGTTAGGGGGGGGGGGGGGTCTTGTTGCAAATATTTCAACCAAGGTGTAACAAGTAGTTAGGTTGTAAGTAGGGACTTGTATGTGAAATGAAATGATCTTTAGTGGGTGTTATGGCAAACATGGACCATGACTAGCCAAAAATAATTACACAATGTGTTTGACAAATATTTGATGTCCCGGGTAATGTCCGGTTGTTCGGTCGGATACTGTTCCGTTAAAGTGTTTAATTGTACCGTAAAGTGTCTTATTTATTTATTTATTTTTGTAACGAAATAAATTCCTAACATATAAGAAAATATTCAGGACCATTTAGTCGGGTTTTCTGCATACTATTATTATGCTACTACGCACATGTAAGTATAACACAGTCATCAGAGAGCAGTTAAATATTTCAACACAGTCATCAAGCCCTTTAATTATCATTAATAAATTGTACGGATTACATGTAATTTTGAGGGTTGTCACATTCTCCCCCTGTTAAGAGAATTTCGTCCTGAAATTTAGCGCGTGGTTACTGAGGAAGCTAGTTAAGTTGCGTTGTTTTCCTGGGGTGTCACATCATCCCCCCGTTGATTTGGAATTTCGTCCCGAAATTCTGCAGTAGCTTCAGCCTCAGTAGTGGTTGCGTTTTTTTCTTAAACAGTTGGGGATACTTGAGTTTCATTTGGTCTTCTCGTTCCCAGGTATACTCTGGGCCATGACGAGCATTCCAACGAACTCGAACCAGAGGTATCCTGGTATGCTTGAGGATCTTAACATCTCGATCCGTAATCTCTACAGGTTCCTCGACGAATCGCAGCTGGTCGTCGATAGTGAGTTCCTTCAGAGGAACTATGAGGGTCTCATCTGACAGACACTTCTTCAGATTCGACACATGGGAAAAACATTGTGAACTCCGCTGAGTTCTTCAGGTAGATTCAACCTGCAGGCGACTTTGCCAATTTTCTCGGTGACTTCGAATGGTCCGACATAACGCGGATTGAGTTTGCCTCGTTTGCCAAAGCGGACTACTCCTTTCCAAGGTGAGTCTTTGAGTAGCACCCGGTCCCCAACCTGGAACTCGAGTGGCTTTTCTTCGCTTATCAGCATAGCTTTTCGGTCACGAGTTGCCGCCATTCGTTGCCGTATCTGAGCAATTCTCTCGGTGGTATCTACCACAAGTTCTGGGCCAGTGATTTGGCTATCACCAACTTCCGCCCAACAGAGAGGTGATCGGCATTTGCGTCCGTACAATGCCTCGAACGGAGCGGCCTGAATGCTGGTGTGGTAGCTGTTGTTATATGAGAATTCCACTAGCGGGAGGTGCTTTTCCCAGCCATTACCAAAATTGATTACGCATGCCCTAAGCATGTCTTCCAAGGTTTGGATGGTTCGTTCAGATTGCCCATCCGTCTGTGGGTGATAAGCGGTGCTCATATCTAAATGTGAGTCAAAGGACTTGTGCATAGTTTGCCACAGTTCAGAAGTAAAACGCGCGTCACGATCAGATATAATAGAGGTTGGCACTCCGTGCCTTGATACCACTTCCTTTAGGTAAATGTCTGCAAGAGTAGAAAACTTATCCGTTTCTTTGATAGCCAGAAAATGTGCAGACTTGGTCAGTCGATCTACGATCACCCAAATGGTATCGTTTCCGCGTTGAGATCTGGGCAGGCCGGTAACGAAATCCATGGAAATTTGCTCCCATTTCCATTTCGGGATCTCCAGTTGTTGAAGTAGGCCTGATGATTTCTGACATTTAGACTTGACTCTCGCACAAGTCAAGCACTTGCTGACGTAGGTTGCTATGTGGGCTTTCATGCCAGGCCACCAATACGTAGTCTTGAGGTCGTGGTACATTTTATCCGAACCAGGATGTACCGAATAACGAGACTTGTGTGTTTCATCCATCACAAGCTCGCGTAGGTCTCCATAAAGTGGAACCCAGATGTGTCCGTTAACATAGTAGGCGCCGTCTTCCTTTGGTTCCGGCCGTTGCCTCGATCCTCATAGGGACTCGGCCCTGATGTTTTTTGCTTTCAATGCTTCAACCTGAGCATCGCGAATTTGAGCGGGAAGGCTAGAGTGAATGGTAAGCTGTAACGCACGTGCACGCTTAGGTATAGTATCCTTTCGACTGAGGGCGTCGGCCACAACATTGGCCTTGCCCGGATGGTATTTGATAGCGCATTCATAATCGTTCAAGAGTTCGACCCATCGGCGTTGACGCATGTTTAACTCCTTTTTTTTTGCTTAAAGATATGCTCGAGACTCCTATGATCGATGTAAATGGTGCACTTGGTACCGTGCAGGTAGTGTCTCCATATCTTAAGCGCGAAAACAATTGCTCCCAGTTCCAGGTCGTGCGTAGTGTAGTTCCTTTCGTGAACCTTAAGTTGGCGTGATGCGTAGGCAATGACCTTGTCACGTTGCATCAACCCACAACCAAGTCCTTGGATGGAAGCGTCGCAATAAACCACAAAATCTTCTGTGCCTTCAGGCAATGAGGGGATAGGCGCGCTACAAAGTCTATCTTTCAAGTGCTGAAACGTAGATTCTTGTGCATCACCCTAACGATAGGTGACGCCCTTCTGAGTCAGTGAAGTGAGAGGTTGCGCAATCTTGGAGAAATCCTTGATAAACCTTCTGTAATATCCTGCCGAACCCAAGAATTGGCGGATTTCTGTGGGTGTACAAGGTGCAGGCCAGTTCTTAATCGAGTCAATCTTGGATGGATCAACATGAATCCCATCCTTGTTTACCACATGGCCTAGAAAATGGACTTCGCGAAGCCAGAAGTCACATTTCGAAAATTTAGCATACAGTTGCTCTGCTCGAAGAAGTTCCAGCATAAGTCGTAGATGCTGCTCGTGTTCCTCCTGACTCTTAGAATAGATCAGGATGTCGTCGCTGAAAACGATAACGAACTTATCCAGGTAAGGTTTGCATACTCGGTTCATAAGATCCATGAAGACCGCTGGTGCATTCGTCAACCTGAAAGGCATAACCAGAAACTCGTAATGGCCGTAGCGAGTTCTGAATGCTGTTTTGGAGACATCTTCCTCTCGGACTCTCAGCTGATGGTATCCCGATCTCAAATCAATCTTAGAGTAATAGCTCGACCCTTGCAACTGGTCGAATAAGTCATCAATGCGCGGGAGAGGATAACGATTCTTTACGGTCACCTTATTGAGCTCGCGGTAGTCGATGCACATTCTGAAGGTACCGTCCTTCTTCTTCACGAATAACACTGGAGTTCCCCATGGCGAAGAGCTAGGGCGTATGAAACCCTTTTCCAAGAGTTCTTGTAGTTGTGTGGATAGATCTTCAAGTTCTGATGGAGCTAGACGATAAGGTGCTCGAGCTATGGGCGCTGCTCCAGGAGCTAGCTCGATTTGAAACTCGACTTGTCGATGAGGCGGAAGACCAGGTAATTCCTCAGGGAATACCTCAGGAAAATTACGTACAATAGGTATGTCTTCTATCTTCCTTTCTTCCGAAGATGTATCAGAAACGAGGGCTAGGATAGCAGTGTGGCCCTTCTGCAAACACTTCTGGGCCTTAAGGAAAGAGATAATGCCTACAACAGCACCACTCTTGTCGCCATGAATCATGAGAGGTTCTTTACCAGAACGATGGATGCGGACAATCTTCTCGTTGCAAAGAATTTCTGCTTGCTAATGAGATAACCAATCCATCCCATTAACAACGTCGTTCCCCGACAGGAGTGTTACATGGTTGGCACAACAAGAACTGGCTGAAGAAGGATGACCGTCGTACCGGTCTGTAGTGTTAAGGTTCACTGAAATTTCCATCGAAGTTGTTGGGCTCCCCTCATGCGAAGGGGGATAATTCACCTTGATCGATGAACTTAGATGAGTTTGCAGTTTATCGAGTTGGTAAGTAACCAAATTTAGAGGAGTTTCCTTAGGTCGTGTGAATGAATCCTAAATACGTCTGCGTAGTCATAAGGTTCCAAAGAAAAGACTTGAAAACGTGTTCAAGAGATTATGATCGTATCAACAATGCATCACCATCCTCAAGGTTTCGAGGGGGGTCACCAATGATCGGGAGTCGAGCCTTCCAACTTTTCTAAACCAGAGGGTGTTCGTTTCGGTGCCTCAGCATGGGGAAGCGAGAATGTAATGTCACTGTAGTGAGAGAGTGATGGTTTGGTCTAAGCCAATGGTAGAAATTGGACATATCATTAATCAACAATCATGTGTCGGTGCAAAAGCTAGCGCAAGGATTTTGCCTATTAAAGAAGACTATCATGGAATTTAAAATACGACTCTTGTAGTGTAGGAGGGATAAGGTAGACGTATAGATCATCGTGTTCACCTATAGGTTGTGTGATCCATAACCCCGTCCTCGAATGTCCTGAAGACAATCCCATCAGGATAGGCATCCATTCGTTAAGTGGGGTATACGAGAGAGCTAATCAAGTAGAATTAGAATAAACCATTCAACAGGGTAGTAAGGTGGTCTTGTGACGAGTGAAAATCGTGGTATGGTTGTTGGTTTTCATTAAATCGGTTGTCAATTGAAGCGATAGGAAATTAACGAGGTTCATGCGAAGAATCGAGTGAAATAGGGATCCAACAATAACCGAAGGATTTGACCAGCTAATCTATTGTCTAGAGGTAATCTCCAGTAGTGGTGCGGGGCGGCATGGCACAAAAGGGAAGTTCATTGCATCGCGGTCGCGCGAGTGTATCACTTGTCCAAAACAGAGTAAGGTTTCGTGTTGCATAACGACAAACGCGTGTAACTGTGACTGCTTCGCTTCTGGCGACTATGACAGGTGAAGGTAACAAAGTTCGTCAACCGGGATGCGTGGGTATTGTTCTCCCATGCCCGAGTTCGTGCAAGCCAAGTCTGGTCTTCGCGGATGTTGACGTACGAACCGGCTGTACGGAGGGTCTGATGGCGACGTCGTGTCGAGGTAAACATGCGAGTAGATAGAATGCATAAGCAGTCGTTGTAGCGGGGTGTCAAGAGATCAGGAAAGAATTTGATCACTACGCGTCAATTTCAAGTAAACAGTTGGGTGTCATAAAGAACGCAGTAGGGCTAGTAGACAACATGTTATTACCCTAAATAAACATACCATATACAGCACACCATGCAAAAGTAATATAGCAAGTAGGCAATATAAACTTAAATCATACCACCTAAAGTGTTGAGTCTTGCATGTGGAGCGAAGCGTCGTTGTGGATCGTTGAGCACTGTACAGGTTATAGTCTGGTTTTATCAAAAAGCTTTTCCCTTTTTAAAACCAAGTTCACTATAACCAATGGCTCTGATACCAATCTGTCACACCCCCAAAATCCACCATGCGGAGTACCACCGCTTGGAGGCGTGACGTGACCAGGATCAAGCCACCAATCATATTGAACAAGCATGTAAGTAGTTTGTAAAATCCAACACAATACAATTGGTGTCTAAACAAAACATAGTTTAAGTTACAAGCGGAAGCATAAAGTTTAAAACCAAATCATAAGTTTAAACGTTTCAAATGTTTAGCATGGTACACAGTTGTCCATGTCCCACAACGACTCTTCCCACTCCGATGCAAGCTCCATAGATACCTAACGACCTGCAAGGCATGTAATAACGAGTCAACAACAAAGTTGAGTGAATTCACAGTTGGTTGTTTAGTTATAGTGTTCATGAATCATTTGTTCATTTCGTAAACCAAGTATCTTAGTTATCTGTATCGCGGTTTCCCAAACATGTTTGCGATGATTAGTGGCCGGATCGCGGTTTCCAAAACATGTGTGCGATGGTTAGTGGCCGTATCGCGGTTTCCCAAACATGTGTGCGAAGATTAGTGGGGGCTTCCCATGTGTCGACTAGTCGTATTTGTACGTGCCCTTCTTGATCCAAGGACCGTAGCGAGTGTGAGTGTACGTAGGTTTTACGTACGTGCCCTTCAATTCGAGGACGGTGAAGAGTATGAGTGTACGTAGGTTTTACGTACGTGCCCTTTTATCCGAGGACAGTGAAAAGTAGTTTAGTAGTAATGATAGTACGAGTAGTTATTCAAATCCCATTCCCAACCCACCGGGAATCCCATGCCTTAGAAAGTGTGTGAACTCACCTCGGTTGCTCGGTTTGACTCTCAAAAGTAGCTAACAGTCAAGGTCGGTCAGTCACGTCCTAGTACGATTACCACTTAGTTTATTAGTGACTTCAAATAGAACACAAAGTTCCTACACGCATCTATCACACAACATGCATCGTTTTAACGGTTTATGCCCATCCAAGTTTCCCATCCATTCCCCACTCAAAATCAAACATACGATAATGCACATAATATATATAACATGTTAGATCATTCACGGATAGCATACTCGACATTTAGACACGCAAGTCACAACTTATCTCAATTCAGCATTTATATTCAAAACCGGCTGTTTTCGGACATTTTAATAAAATAGTTAAATTATTCCAAAAATTCCCAAATTTTTACAGAACGTCTTAAACAAATAAAAAATTATTGTGCAAAAATATCGGGGTCCAGTTCATTATCAGTAATTTATAGAAAATCGTTTACCGGACTGAAATCAGTTTTACTACATTCTGATGGCAGTTTACGGAATAATTCGTCAAAAATTCCTCGGAAGTCCGTTTGACAAAATTCTAGTTCGAGGGTCACAAATACATCAGTGACTATCTATGGTATGAATTTTAGGGGCTGGTTCAATTCAGGTTTCAAATTACGACCGAAAACGTACAGCCCATTTTACTGCGGTAAAAATCAGCCTTAGCTGCTGTCACGAAAACAAACTTTTAAAATAGTAAACGTCCTCAAAAAAATACAATTCCAGCGCCATTTTCTTTGTTTTTCGAAAAGACCCGATTTAGGCTTCATAAATTCCGTTTTTCGATTTGTTAAAGCCTGTTTACGGCCTGTTGAATGCGGCTGAAAATGTACACCAGAATGCTGTTTCGTGGTTTAAGCATTACTAAATCGCATCAACGAGTGTCCGAACAATGGATTTAACAAGAAACCAACAATAAAACATCAAGTATGATTTAACCAACCCTCAACCGACAAGATTCCGCTTCATAATTCATACATAAGTAAACTTTTATGTTTATCTATTTGTTCTTGACATTTTAGTGATTTTAAACATACTACACCCTTTGATCATAGAAACGAGATGAAACAAAATTAACAAGAGGGTAACAAAGGACTTACTACTAGCTTAAAGCTAGGGATGAATCTAGTGCAAAGTTGGTAAGAAAAAGATGGTGAAAAGTCTTGAAACAAGCTCCTTTGAAACCCTTCAAGAGGCAACCTTCATAGATTCACCTTCAAAGCTTGGAATGCACTTGTTAATGGAAGAGATGGATGAATGAAGTGGTGGTGATGGGTTTCGGTTTTGGGGAACCGAATGAGAGAGAGATGTAAGGAATGAGGGTGTGATCTTGGTGAAAGATATGATAGGACCCTTGTAAGATTGCCTCCATACTTATTATTATTCCTATCAAATTTTATGTTTACTTCACCAAGCAAGATCCAATATAAAATATGAATGTAATCTTTGTGAGATTTGATGGTGATATTTAGGGGGGTTTGGTCGTAGCTTTATGTAAGGGAGAGAAGAAGAAAAATTGTAAATGATGGTTATAATCTTGGCCAAGATATTATAAGATATGTTCACATATCTTGGTGGATCCTACAAGTAACAAATCCAATAAACAAAGGAAATAAAATCTAACATGAGATTGTGAGGCATGGCAAAAATGATTTGTGGGTCCTCTTTGGGATTGGAATCGGTTAGGGGGGGGGGGTCTTGTTGCAAATATTTCAACCAAGGTGTAACAAGTAGTTAGGTTGTAAGTAGGGACTTGTATGTGAAATGAAATGATCTTTAGTGGGTGTTATGGCAAACATGGACCATGACTAGCCAAAAATAATTACACAATGTGTTTGACAAATATTTGATGTCCCGGGTAATGTCTGGTTGTTCGGTCGGATACTGTTCCGTTAAAGTGTTTAATTGTACCGTAAAGTGTCTTATTTATTTATTTATTTTTGTAACGAAATAAATTCCTAACATATAAGAAAATATTTAGGACCATTTAGTCGGGTTTTCTGCAAACTATTATTATGCTACTACGCACATGTAAGTATAACACAGTCATCAGAGAGCAGTTAAATATTTCAACACAGTCATCAAGCCCTTTAATTATCATTAATAAATTGTACGGATTACATGTAATTTTGAGGGTTGTCACATTCTCCCCCTGTTAAGAGAATTTCGTCCCGAAATTTAGCGCGTGGTTACTGAGGAAGCTAGTTAAGTTGCGTTGTTTTCCTGATTTTCCTGGGGTGTCACACCTTATATCCTCTCTTGCACTATAAATAGGACCTGTCACATCATTCTTCATTGATGTGACAACTTCCTCCGTTCCAGATGCACGCACTCTCATTCTTGGGCACTTTACGTCAATTCTAGGCCGATTCTTGTAAGTTTTCTCTTAGATTCTTGTACAACTTCAATCTACACGCTATTCTCTACATGATTCTTCTTTGAAATCACACTTATCACCATGAAATCTCTAAGATTTGAGCTCTTAAGAATGACGTCATCATGGCGGTTTGTACAAACAGCTGTGTGATGTCATTCCAGTCGAGATCTAGCTCAGATCTAAGGAGTTTCATGTGTTTTTGCACCGAATCTTTACTAAATCAAGGTTTTTCAATTGATTTCATGGTTATCTTCAACTCCTCTTAAAGTTTTACTTAACACAGATGAATCCGGATCCAAACGGGCTGTAGACTTGATGGTTAGTCTGGAGTCGACTTGGAAATGGATTACCACCAGAGAAGATGACCGGAATACGGATTCGGACATGAACACCGTCAAGAACAGAACCTGATCGGACGGGGTGATTCCCATCTGATCAGACAGGCTGAACTTTGATGTGTTTCTCCATTGTCTCAATACGTGCCATGTCGTCATCAAACTCGAAACTTAGAAACTTTACAAGGTTGCAAAAAGGGACAAAGTCATCTCAATCGAATGGCAATTTGATCGGATTGCCGTCCGACTGAATGACTATCCGATCGGAGGACATGTACCTTACAACCTCCAATACTTGAACTATTTTGAATCTGAAGCTTGAGCTTTGAAACTTGCATACGAAGAGTCATTCGACCGAACGGCCATCCGATCGGATGACCAACCGATCTAATGACTTGGTATAAACACTTGGTATGAAAGTTGAATCATTTTGGGAAGCACTCAAACTTTGGATCGAATGACCATTCGACCAAATGGCCATCCGTACGGATGACCATCTTATCGAATGACGATCCATCTGAATCACATAAGTCATCCGACCAGATGACCATCCGTTCGGATGGCCATCCGATTAGGTTACTGATCCTACACTTTGCACAATTCTCGTTATTCGGCCCGACGCTTATCTATTGTACTCTAATCAGGCTAATCCTAAGAGCTCCCTTTGATCCAATAACAGTGTTACTGTTAAGCAATCATTGTGAGTATACTCGATCCCTTTTCGTTTTAAACTTTTGGGATGCAACATGTATTCTATGAAACGTGAAACTATTGAAATCTAACTCTATCCTCGGTAAATGTGGAACTTGATACTTTTGGATTCTTGATTCTTGATTCTTTATGGTATGTGAACGTTTAATCCTTGTGTGTAGTTCCGCCATAACAATAGTAGCGCTATAGGAAGATGCACCTCCCCATTATTCTCGGGGGTATTGTTAGCAGGATTCTATTTGCTTTCCTTGATTCTTGGGAAAGTGGTTAAAGCATCGGGACACTTGGGCTATCACTTGGACTGCGAACACTAGCATGGCTGAAACTATTTTATCGTTTACATGATGGATATGAGTCTTTTTAAACTATTATGCTATATACTCAAACTTGTATACTCGCCAGTACATTCTTGTACTGACTTTATTTTAATACATGTTGCTGGCTGATAGGATGCTATGATCAAGAAACGTAATAGGAATGCTGCTAGAAACTCATCCTAGTTAATCTTAGAAACTTTGAAACAATTTTGATGAATTTGTATTTGATACTTATGTTTCGGCTGGTGTCTGGTTTTAGAAAATGTTATCATGAAACTTGATTAATCTATATCAAAATTATTAGTGTTATGGAAACTCACGAGCAATCTGAACGCTTAGTGTCGCACCCCGATGTTTCTGCCATCGGCTGGGGTGTGACAGATTGGTATCAGATCCATAACTATAGGGAATTAGGATAAGTAGGAATACTTGACCTAGTCTATAGTTCTAGAAATCTTGACTCTTATCTGTTGTTTAAGGCTTATGCATTCTACCGTATCTGCTTCCTAGCAGCACATTTCCTGTTAAACCTACATGCCTTTCCTAAGGCTGACACAATACACACATGGATGCTTTGAAAACACTGTTAATCAGTGTTTTTATTTTGCACGAGATTTTCCCTCAAGTCAGGAGTGACATCCGAACCTTGATGGGGAATTTCCTTATTTTATTCTAGCAGGTCTTGTCTGTTGATAAGTACCGACGCTATTAGGGTACGATGTTGTCAAGTTAGAGGTGAAACTAAGACCTTGATAACTAGTCCCACTCCTTGATTTTCATGTCTCGCCAAAGTCTCGAAATTCCCAATCAATTAGGAACGTGAAATGACCAAAAGGGCGAATATCGTAGGCCTAACATCGATGACGTATTTGTCTAAGTAAGTCAAGACATGTTGCCTCGTTTTAAAAGGGGTTCGATTCACTTTGGTTAGTCACCGTTCCTCTACCCGGAACAATCCTATGTTTTATGAGCCTATCTTTTATGCTATCATGAATTTTATGTGTGGTTTTAACTTGATTCTTCATAGATCGCACGTGTGTCCGCAATCTAAAACTCTAATCCTAATCTCTCAGAACAAACTAAATTTACGAAGCTCTATTCATCATGATAATCTACCTGGGAACCTTGATCGACTATGATACTATATAAAGTTATCTGAAGAATCTATGTGTTATTGTGGCTGTGAAACACCAAACGTAACATGGCCCTGAAATACGAGACAGAAGTGACATGTATGAAACATGGCGGATACGCCGCTGGTACTTTGTAGGATCGGTTTTTGACTCCCGAACGATTGCGAACTGGTACATGTGATGTGCGAAATCCGTACACGTACGTGGACTGAACACAAGAATGTACTATAACCTGTGATTCTATTGAATGATATGAAACCGTACAAGAATCCGTGAATCACCCTTTTCCTTCCTCTCTATACTTTCTCTCTCTAGCTCATATGCTCCAAATGATGCAAATGGCAAAAGTTCTAAACTAAAGCCCTAAGAGATCTATTTATAGGCCAAGGCTTTAATGAGAGTTTTCATTAATTACATAAATGCCACCTTGCCTTTTCCCTAAATATTACAATATAAGGCTATGTTTTATTCTAACTTCTGCTATGGACTAATTGACGGAGGCGATAGACATTACTGCACTAACAGACTCCCCCTTGGATATTGCCGCAGTTAATCTCGTTCCGTCTTGTCTTTCTCTCTCTCTAAGTCTTCTTGAAGCTTTATCATATCTTTAGCAACATAGACTCCCTCTTGCTCGAACAGACTCACCGTGGAGCTATCTTCTGCTTCAGGTGCTCCCCATTTCGATAGACTCTTTCTTCAGGCTCCCCCTTTTGTCAAGCTTCCGTGCTTTTGGGATCGACACCTGGCTTTCCGGATACAAGCTCCCCCTTGCGTCGAGCTCGTCTTCAGGCTCCCCCTTAGACTCGGCTATCGGGATCGTAGTCTAGTACAATATTTGCAAATCTCAAACATTTATAAGTAAAAACGTTTTGAGCTTCCAGGAATGATTACCTGGCTCTTTAAAAACTTTTGAATCAAGAACCTCGCTCTAAAATATAATAATATGAATATATCTAGGATTAACTTGACTCCACTTCCCCTATCAACAAACTTCATAGATTTGACGATTTAAGAATCCAAATCCCTCACAGTTAATCATCCAAGTCCAAATCAATGACCTTGGAGATTTCACAAACTGTTTTTTATTTTTGATTAAAAAGTTCAAGTTTCAAATTAATGAACTTGTTTATTTTCAGAAACACGTTCAGCATACTCAAATTTTGAAACTCAGCTTCTCAGACATCGGTTGTCGAAAATAAAGTAGAATCAAAATCTTTTTGTATTTTTCTGAAACATAAAGCAGTAAAGAAATATTTACAAACATATTTACAGACAATATTTTTGTTTGAGTTTGTGTTAGAGGATCATATCAGTTTATGACAAATCATTAGCACCGTTGAGCTTTAAACACTTTAAGTTCTAAAAGATTCACTTAGATTGTCAGTATACTGATCCACTTAAATTTTCACACAAAGTTCAACTGATTTGAGATACGAAATTAGTGTTTTAAGGACTCAACTTATTCGCGTTTCCCACCTCAGAATATACTCCCGTATCAAAATTCCCTAGATTCAGTCTTACAGGTGAGTATACCAATTTGATATCTGTATTTTGGGTTAGTGTGAGACCTTGAGAGCTCAGGTATGAACTTCCATTCAGAAGACCAGGTATAATACTCCAGATATCAAACAGTATAAAGACCTAGTATCTCAGAATCAGGCAATCTCTCAAACAAGATTTCGGGGGTTACCCATATATCCGAGAAATGTTCCCCACGAGATAAGTAAGTATTTGATATTTAGGTTTATATCTCGAAAACAATCTACTAAGCGTGTAAAAACCTACTGGCATATCATCAGTGAGACCATTTATCACATTTTAACTTTCCATTTCTTTAGCGTGCTGTGATTGTCTACTGATGTACTATCATTTCCTCTTTTTACACAAAACTCTTTTTAAAATTTTATCATGTTTTTGGCTTTTTCAAATTTTCTAATGTTTTTGGATTTTCTGACATTTTCTTACTCCCCCTAAAATTCAAAACATTTAAAGAAAATTTGACAACCTGATACTGATAGGTTTGTCTCGCCATCAACTTTCTGCTTCACATGCTCTGTTTTGCAGAAAATATACCCCCATGATTTACAACACATTGATATTCGACAGTTTGAAACCCGTTTTCCAATCTTGTGAAATTAATCATGTTTGTTCCGCCGTGAGGGTTTCGGCATATTCAATTAACATATTTTGTAAATTTTTGAATTTTTGACAAAATTTAAAAACAAACATATTTTTGATTTTTCAATTTTTTTACAAAATAAAAACATATTTTTGATTTTTAAATTTTAAATTTTTAGGGTTTTTGAAATATGGTTTATTTATGTACAGAAATCAAACTCCCTGTTTTAGTTGCAGGGTTCGGCAACCTTCTCCTCTTGTGCCAAGCTGCTCTCTTTTCCAACTTGATAATCATCTGTTTTCTTGAGCATCTGCACATTCACACTTAGTCAATTACTTGAACAAGTTAGCCCAGGTCTGTTTGACCTTAGGCATTTCAACACAATATGATTTATTCAACTTCGAAAAATCTTTATCATTTTTCACAAATGTATTTTCATTCCGATTATCACTCACAGAAACCTTTTGTTTCTTTTCTACCCAAGTTTGTCCTTTTGAAGCACTTCTTTTGTAAAAATGAGATTCATTCTGAGTGTTTTGATTTTGAACAACAACTTTTGGTTTCCAAAACTGATTTGGTTTTGTTGCATCAACTGTTGTTTTCCAACTTTGTGTTGTTCTAAATCTGGGTGTCACTGGTTTCCATGTTTGTTGTGAGTCAGCCTTTGACATTTTCGGCTTCTAAGTTTGCTTTGAGTCAAACTTGGTTGACTTCTGGTTCACAACATTAGACTTCTTTTTCTTTTCAACACCAACAGGTTTAAGATTTGGATAATTTCGACTGAGATGTCCAATTTGATCACACTTAAAGCATGTTCTCTTGGACACATCTTTAACTGTCGTCTAAATTAGAGTTCTTTCTCTTCTTCAGAAGTTGTTCCGTGAACAAAGTTCGTCTTTTACTAATAATTTGGTGTTTCATTTCTTTTCCAATTCTTTTTCTTTTTATAACCCAACCCAACCTTCATGTTTTTCTTTTTGTAACCACGTTTGTTATAAAAAGTTTTGTGACTCTTTCCAGCAAATTTTGAAATTTCGAACTTTTCAATCTCTACCAGTTTGAAAACTTTGTTGATTTTATCTGAAATCACATTTTGAATTGGGAATTCAATATCCGAAAATAGTTTGTCCGATCCAATCATGGTATAAACCAATCCTTTTGAATCATCAATCACAACTTTTTTAGATTTTGAGTGTTTAAGATAACTATCATGAAAACTTCCCTCATTTTCATCTTGTGATTCAAAATTATCTGTTTTGGTAGACTCCTCTGCTAGAACACTTTCAACAACCTTACCAACCACCTCTGAATCACTGATGTCATCAGATTTGGTGTAAGTCACATCGATGTTTTCGGGTAACTGGTCAACCATGTTTATTGCTTTTTCCACCTTCTCACCATCATAGAATGTATAATTATTCTCCAACGGTGGTGGAACCTGATGGTATTCAGGCCCAATTCCCTTTTTGTTCTTTTCTGACTCTTTCCCATCGGGTGTGATGTTGAAAATACGTTCCAGAATGTATGAAGACGCATGATAACTTTGAAGTTTATTGACCAACTTTTCTTTATCTGCTAGTTCTTGTTTAAGCTTAGCGACATCATAAATATATTGATTTAAAACCATTTGTTTACCTTCATATATAGCTTCAAGAAATTTAGTTGTTTTCTGATATGCAGACAATCTATCATCTAAACTTTTGACTTTACTTTTCAAAGTTTCATAAGCTTCTTTTACGGTACGATATGACAATTTCATTCCATCATATTCTTTTTGCTGAACACTTTTCTTTCAATATTTTGTTTTCTTTTTCTAGATCATCACATTTTTGTTTTAGCTTTTCATTTTCTTGTTACAAAAGCTTTTCATTTTCAATCATTTCGTGACATTTATCTTTGAAAATCTTTTCTATTTTAGTGAATTCAATGTCTCTAATTTTAAACTTTTCATCTTTTTCAATACAAGCACTGCACATTTCCATGCATTTCTTGCACTGATATTCAGCTTTATTATCAATTGATTGAACAGAAGAATCAGTTTGGATTGTTACCTCAGTGTTTGGCAACGTGGCTTCTTTCGCTTGTTGATTCTGAACTTCCTCAATCACCTGCTGTTTCTCTGCAACAGCTTCCTCGGATTTTTCATCTTCTTTCTTTACTTCCTTCACCAGCTTTTCACTCTCATCCACAATCTCCTCAACCGTCTTCTTCTTCTTCTTCTTCTCCAAACTGGCATATATCACCTTCCTAATGCCTTCTTCAACATTTTCTTTGTATCTTGGAATCTCCTCAAGACCTTTGCACCAAACACTCACAGCAGCTATTGCAGCAACTAATGCTTTAAAATCAACCTTCTCAGGATCAACTATTGTGTCACACCCCGACCACGTAGAACATACAAAACGTGGCGGAAATGTCGGGGAGTGTTGTAACAGAATTAATGTTTCAAATCCATGGCAATTGAAGTTTCGTTTTATTAATCAAAAGTATTACAATGTCTTAATAAACAAAGAAGTACAACATAATTAACTAGTCTTGTCTCGTTTTAAGTCACTAAGGCACAGGTCCGCCTAAGTATGTCTTGATAAGTCCTATGCTTCATCTCCTGAAAACACATGTGAAAATAGGTACGTCAGCATAAAAATGCCGGTGAGATACATAGGTTTTGTGAAAATAGAATTCATGACTTATGTTTGAGAAAATGTTTAGTCATGAACCTTGTAATTTGCTTTGTCTTGTCTTGTCTTGTAAATCATTTGAAAAACAATAAGTTCAGATGATATGTATAAATAAGTGAAATAATGTATGGTTAAATGAATAACCATTTAAGATGAGTTTGTATAAGATAAGTTGTTTGTAAAACAATGTCTTGTGAAAAGTATGTTATTTGTATAAAATGTTCTATGTATCAAACTGAAATGATTCAAATAACGCTACGACATGTAATGCCATACAAACACTTATATATAGGAAGTACCAGCGGCGTATCCACCATGTTTGTATCATATTACACACGCATCGTTACTTAATCACTTAATCAAACCAAACCACCAATATAGAATGTCTATGTTTAACAATTGTAGAAATGTTTATGTATGGTAAGTAATGTAAAGTTAAACGAATAACCTTATAGTAGCATATCAAAAGTATACTTTGGATTTGTAAGTAACATATTAAACTATGCTTTGGTTTCATAAGTAACATATCAAAATATGCTTTGGATGTGATAAATAACATATTAAACTATGTTTTTGGTTTAGTAAGTAACATATCAAAATATGCTTTGGATGTGATAAATAACATATTAAACTATGTTTTAGTTTAGTAAGTAACATATCAAAATATGCTTTGGATGTGATAAATAACATATTAAACTATGTTTTAGTTTAGTAAATAACATATCAAAATATGCTTTGGATGATTAATAAAATAAATATGTTGGTTTTGTACAATACCACACATGAGAGTATATCAAACTATACTTTAATAGTGTGATTTAAGAATTCATTCAGACCTGGTGCATCAAAATACACCTTTGAGACTATAAGGATACCACAAAGGCAATCCCTATTTGGATGGAGCAACAAATTGGTTTCAGACATTCCATGCCAACAGGAATGGGGTGTCAAATCCTATAGCGCTATATCATACTAACAATCGGTCTGGTGAACAAAATAAGTACAATTCAACCATTTATTTTATGTTTTTAGAGAAATCAGTGTTTAAAACCATAGATAGTCATTTAGTTTGTCAAAAGATAAGTAATAACTTGTATGATCAAATGTCAAAATGTAAGTATGTGATGAAATCAGCCGTACTAAGTAATGCACACAATGGGCACACGTAGCATGAAATGTAATGTAAAATGATGTACCAAGTATGCTAAGTTAACATACGAAGCAGAAAAGTCATGTAAATCAATGTACTAATAGTGTACTAATGAACATAACCAGTATATGATGTGAAAACAGGAAAGCACGAAAGTAACAAGTAGGCACATGTGTTTCACCCCAAAACAGTTTGGAAAACAGTAAAAGAGGGGTTCTATGTACTCACTTGATATTGCTCAGATGTCTAAAGATAACCACCAAGTAATGCTAGAGATCTCGGAATCAAACGGCACCTAATATAGGTAACTATGTTAACAACCGGACCTAAATCGGAAGACTGGGTAGTATTAGGGTTTGTAAACCAAATGAGTGTAGGAACTCATATGATATGGTTTAACAAAGCCTACATACTAAATGAAACTTAACTTAAGTGCTTTCGACCCATTACGACCCGTTTAGGTAGCTTATGCTACTTTAACGCGTCGTTCGCGTGAAACGCGTTCGGACCGCCTAACTAGCCCTATGACAAGTGTTATATGCCTAAACATGTTACATAATCAGTTATGTGGCAAAAGTTTAGGTTACATATGCTAAATTACCAATTATGCATGAAAAGGGTATTCTGGTAATTTACCTAAGGCATATAAACAACCTATCATACAACTACTCAAACGATGTGACCATAGGGTATAACCTCGGAAGGTTATTCCCTACCTACTATGGTCACCTAATGTATTTGGTCGGATCCTAATGATCGACCAAATGGGTCGAGTTCGAAGGTATAGGCGATTTATCAGATCGCCTACCCTACGACTCTAGACAACGTGGTAATCAGTGGGCATAGTCCCAAGGGACTATGACCAACGTGATTACACTCACGTTGCGAAGTTCAAACGAACTTCGCATTGACCAAAAGCTGGTCAACGCTGAAAGTCAAACAAAGTTTGACTTTCTGACTCTAAAAGCAATAAAATAAGGAAAAAAAAACGAAAGAATACTTACCCAGGGTCCCCGAATGCTAATCCCGATCCAAGAACTCAGGTATGAAACAATGGTTTCAACTTAGAGCTCTCAAATCAGAATTCTTGTAAGTTTTAAAGCAATGGGGGGTGGGGTATTTATAGTATTCGGGTAACCGTTAAGATCATTTCATGGAATAACGTGATTCGATCACATCCGTACACTTGTTGGAAGGTTATGGAAGCTAAAATATGATCTTATCAGCTGACTAAGCGAATTAGAACATGTGGTGGAGGATGGAACAGCTGTAAACAGGCTGTGAAATACACTGCATCTGGTCTGCAGACCCCTAGCGCACCGCTGCGTTAAAAGTGTAGCGCACCGCTAGGCCCTAGTTTGGCAGAATTACACTTTTGGTCCCTGTATTGCAATCAGCCCATTTTCGACACGTTTAAGGCCCGTTAACCCCATTTCAAAGCTCTAAAATGAAGTTAAAGTATAGGGAACTTAAAACATGTTCAAAAATATCTCGGATGTCGGTTCGTTTGGCCGTACGAACGCGATGTTCGCTTAATTACGACGGAATGCGCATAAGCGCGAAAAACGAACCAAAAGACGCGACGAATGGATTTTTCTTATGGCGAACACTAAAATAAAATATTTTAGTGCTTACATAAATTTTTGGATGTCCGGAAGTATTCAGAACGTAAGTTATGCGCGAAAATGCAAACTTGTGCACTTTTTGACACTTTTAGTCCCTGAATGACCCAAAAGTTTATTTTAGCACACCGAACACCTCAAAGCCTATTTTTAAGCCATATAAAGGATATTTATGGTATGTTTAACTTATGGCCATGTTCCGGAATGTCTGTTACAGCTCAAATTGGCATACTTTCGCAGTTTGTCAACTTTAGTCCCTGTAAGCGATTTAACTTGATTTTGCCATACCAAAGCCTTCAAAACTTATTTCTAAGTTATGTAAAGGTTATTTAAGGTATGTTAAGTCTATTTCACTATTCCAGAGTGTTTGTTGCATTAAACTGGTTATATTTACGCACCTGTGCGTGTATAACCTTCCAGAAAGTGATTTAGAGTTTGAAATTGAACTAGAGTTGATATGTGCAAATGATACACATATATTTAACAAATCCCAAGTATGAAATACAATATTTCATTGGTTTGGCATTTGTCTGATGGTTGAAGTGACACAGGTGTTACATGTTGAGTTTCCTTGAGGATCGACAAAGCATTCCTTTTCTTTGCTCCACCTGCCTGCTTGTGTTGCTTCCTTGTAGGCATCATACACTTCATCCAGCCTCATGCAAGCATGTCTTTCTTCTCGACTTTGTTTGATCTCAGCAACCATTGCCTTGGCTTTTCCATCTCCTTTGTCATCTTGACTCCAATCATACCCTTCATCATCATGAATTACAATTTTGACTCCTTCCTTCTCATCGAAGTAATTATCTCAATTAAAATTATCCCAAACAGATTTTTCATTTTGTATACTGGATTCACTACGATCACGAAGTGTCAATATAGCTTGTCTCTTTTCTTTAGAAGGTCCTTCATCAATCTGCTTTCTTGTTGGTTGCTCGTTATTCTGATGATAAATAGCCTTTTTGTAGTAATCCTCAAAAAAAGGATTCACGCTATCATCAGCTTTGTTGTTCGAGCATTCTCTCTTGAAGCGCCCCTTTTGTTTACACTTGAAGCAAGTGACTTTGTTCTTATCGAAACCTATCTTCATGTCTGGGCCTTCCAAGTATTTTTTGCCAGTAATCTCCATGAATCTTTGAGCTCTTCGGATGACGCTTGCCATGCACCAGCGAATGTCCATGAGTTCCATCTCTTCTGGATCGACTTGATCGTAATCCTCCTTCATCATGTTTGGATTCCCGATCTTACCTGCAATTAAACCTTCGTAAGATACCAGAATAGATGCTAAGAAACTCATGAGCTGTTGAGCAAACTCATTGTTCAAATGTGGAGAATTTTTCCAATCCTGGTTTGGATTAGATTTAGACGATGCAGATGCAGATGAAGAATGATATCCTGGATCATAGCTCGAAGATTTGTTGTTTGACGAGTCACCAGTCTTATCTGCACTAAACGTAGTTCTGATCTTTGGAGATTCGTTGTTTTGTAGCATTCCTCTGCAATAGTACAGATTAACATTCTATTGATAACTAGAGCTAGACATCTTGTTTTGTTTTTGTAGCAACAAATCATGTCCCTCTATTTTCTCAATCAAACTCTCTAACGTTATCTCATCGAATTTATCATCATTTTTCAAAACGATCACATAGGTTTTCCAATCTTCCTCATGTGGCAATGCCTCGACGAGTTTATCCACCATCTCTTCTCTGTCTTTGTTAATTCCAAACCTTTCCATTTCAATCTTCAGATGGCAAAACCATTCTATCATTTGACGAAGTGTTTAATTCTTCATGCAACCAAACAAGTCAAACTCCTTCTTCAACAGTGATATCTTGTTTTTCTTGATATCCTTCCCACCTTCAGCTTTCAACTTTAACGCTTCCCAAATTGCCTTAGACGTTTCACCATCCTGAAGTAGTGAGAAAATATCCTCTCTGACAAATTGTTGAAGTAGAGTTATCATTCTTAATTCACCCAAATGTTCCTTTTTCTCATCAGCTGTGAATTGTTTAAGTGTGATTAATTCATGTTTTTCATTTCATGGTTTTTCATATCCTATTATTAACATGATCCAACTATCATACGCATAGGCTTGCACCCCGTTTTCAAATCTTTCACACCACCAGTGATAATCTTCGATATTCATAAGCTTTGGTGGTCTCAGATGATTTCTGTATACGTTATCACGATTCAAACTCTCAGATATCACAGTTGTAGCAATCTTTGGTGTCACTGGAGTTTCTTCAGATGTAAACACGTTATAAAATGTGTTATAAAACTCTTTGCCAATTCCCGACATATTCGAAACACTTCTTGAATTTATCGTTCCTTGAATTTTTCGCCTCGTTTATCACCTTGAATCACCTGCAAACGAACAAACAAACGATTAGTTCAAAATAAACAGTCAGTTGGATCGATGTGTATCCGATCGGACGGGGTCAACGAAAGTCAATCGGATGACTTTGACCAAAAGCTTTGAATGGATCAGATGTATTGGATCGGATCACTTGGTCTTCAATCGGATCACCCTTCGATCGAACGTGGTTAATGAAAGTCAACTGTGTTTTGTTGATTGGATGTCTTTGGATCGGATGTCAATCCGATCGAACCAGGTCAATGAAAGTCAAATGTCAATCCGATCGGATTGATACCAGTGGATTGGATGTAGATCCGTACAGATTGCCTTCCGTTGATTGAACCAAACTGATCACACTTTAATTGAACTGTTGTATTTGGATCGGATGTAGATCCGATCGATTTTCCGTCCGTTACTTTGCAAATGAATAAATCACTTTAATTGAACCACAAAACAATTGAACCAAGCTGTAGTGGAATGGTTGTCATGTCACACCCTGACTTTTTGCGGAAGCGTGATTATGTGTGACTTGCTTAATATCATTGCATTCAATCATAACAGCAACTATATGATAAAACCGAAGATGTTCATTCATTAAGTAAGTTTAAAAACATAACAACAACATTGTTTTAAAACACATAATTCAAATTCGAGTACAAACCATGCAACTTGTTTTTAGAGTTCACAAGGACTCGACAAAAGACATTAAATAAAACTAGGTTTTGGAAGACGTGTCTTGTCCAGGATAAGACACACTAACCAAACCCTAAGACCATGGATGACATCTTTTATTCTCAAACAACACTTGGAACTTCTGAACGCCCACCATATCCACATTTAATTCCCTGAAATACATGTAGTTTGAAAACATCAACAAAAGTTAAGCGAGTTCATGTGTTTTGTTTGTGTGTATGAATAAACCATTGTATTCATGAAAAGTATGTATGTATGTTTGTAAATCCTGGTATGAAAGCAACAAGGAAAACATATCATTAATGGTTTGCAAGGCCATTAATATGTGTGACGTGATGTAGGAAGACTCAAACCTAGCAGACTTTGCACCGGGCTTTCGGCTGTAAGACATAGTCATCCCATGGGCCAAACCCTGGTCCAACATGGGCGGGGCTCGCTACACCCAAATAGATCTATCACTTATGTCCCTCGGCCCTACAAAGAGGATTGATGGCCTTAAGCGTCATACCCACCACTCACATGATCTAGCAGTACCCTTCCTTAGCTAACCATACCACATATAAATGTTTGTAAACAATTTGAAACATGTACTTCACCCTCGAAGTTATAAAATTGAAAATAGTTAAAAGAAGAGGGGGTCATGAACTCACAGTCTTGCGTCTTCGTATCACAGTAACTCAAGCTTCTTCGGATAAACACGACTACCTACAACGTACTATGATCTATTAGACGAGCGGGTCGTGCCTTAACTTAGTATTAATTAGTGTCCTTGAGTTACGTTCTTTGTGTCTTCAATATTATTCCAAGTTATATAATTATTTGTTAAAATATTAAATATTTCAACTTAAATTATATTTATTAAATTTTGGAATAATTGTTAAAATAATATATTTTAACTTGATACTTTTCAAGTAGTTATACATGTATTTTCCTTTCCAAGGATGGGTGTATTTGTATTTGTATTCTTATACTTGTATATTTTGCCATTTATGTGGGGTCATATTCCGTAGTGTATTTATACTTACAAAAATACGTATTTCTTGTAATTGTCAAGTATCCTTAGTAAAATAAATCCATATATATTTCCAAAATATATATTTTAAGGAATACTACTTAGAAAAATTATTTGTAATTTTTCCTTTGGCAAAAATATTTGTATTTTCATATAAGTTTCAAAATAATACATTTTCAAGCCTAACTTGGAAAATATATACAAACTTATTTTTCTCCCAAAAATAATATATTTTATGTTCATTGAGAAAATATATTTTTCTTCCCAAAAATAATATATTTTCTATTATTCTGAGAAAACATATATATTTTTATTCACCAAAATTAATATATTTTCTTCTTGTCAAAAATATGATACAAGTTTGTGATAATTGTAAAAATCATATTTTCATTCACTTGGTGTCCAAAATATTATTTACCAAAATATACTTGTGAATATATTCCCGGAATATTTTGTAAGTTATATTCCTTTGTTCGGTTTTACCGGTATTTTGGGTATTCTTTGTATATTTATTCTTTGGAATTTTGGTAATATTTTGGAATGTAATTTCTTGGTATTTTGATGAGTTATATTATTTCAAGTCCTAAAATAATATAACTAATACACATAATATACAAATAATCACACCCATGGTGTCATCTAAATATATATTTCCTAAATACATATTTAGTCATTTTTATTTATAAAAACCAACCTCCAATATTTATATTTTTGAACAAAAATTGTATGGCAAACTTTATGTGAAAATCTATGGTTTGAAATACACTTGTAAATATTTGTTTAGAAATAATTTTCTAAGTGTTTAATTTTTAGAAAAATTTCGCCATAGTTTCCCCTAAAAACGGAGGTTTCCATACCTTGAAGGTGTATCATTTTCTTTTGTAAAATCAACACAATCAATCAACAATCAACAATAAACAATCTTTACTTACCAATTTTGCCAAAAACAAGCATAATCTACTACTTCATGAACTTGAAATTTCACAAAAATTTGTAGTAAGCCTTGTTATCCTTTAAAGTGTGATTGATTCTTTAAAAACATCATTTCTAAAGAAAATAGATCTTTACAACTTATATTCATGTTTTCGAAAAATGTTTCTTCATGGATCTTTCTTGTTACATAAGTATTTCTACACTTTATTAAGCACAAAAAATAAGGTTTAATTATGTAAGAACCAAGATCAAGTAAATCTTGTGTTTTTAACTTGGTTCCTTTGAAAAACCATCCATGAAATTTTAGATCTACAAGTATTACAACTTACTTTGATCAGTATTTTTCAAGATAACAACATATCCTTTCAAGTTCATGTTCTTATGAGGATGATCTATGATCCTACAACATTTTCATCCTCTCATCTTGCTAAATTATGTTTTTAATCATGATCTAGCAAGATCATATGATGATCAACATCAAATACATGAATAAACAACAATCATCAAGCATAACAACACATAAACATTAAGATTTCTTCATGATTTAAGCTTATGTTCATGTTTCTTTCTTGTGATTCTTAGTGTTCTTCATAATAATCAACATGTAACATCTTTTAACCACTTGAAATAGATGTAAATTAGAGTGTATGATGTTCTTACCACTAGCTCAAGGCTAGGGATGATCAAGAGAAGAAATAGAGTGGTTAATAGCAAATGAAGAGGTCCTTGAAATTCCGAAAGCTCCTAGCTCCTTTGTGCAACCTCTAACACACTTGTATATGCTTGAAATGGATGTAGGATGGATGAATGATGGTGATGATGGTGTGGTTTGGTTCGGCCGAGAGCACAAGATAGGAGAAGAGAAAGTTGTGTGTGTTTTAGTGTGTGAGGATATGAGAGTTATGATCTTCAAGTTCTTCTTATAATCCATTTCCAAGACTTTATCTCATGTGTAATATGTCATTAAAGTGCCAACATAATCTAATTTTTAATTGAAAGAAAATCTATGTGTGGGGGCCATGTTGGCCGATTACATAGGTGCGGGGGGGGGGGGGGTAGTAGGCTTAGGTTTTAATCATTAGTTAGATTATGGTAAAAATGTAAGTATTTAGTTAGACAGTTTAGTTACTAGATATTTATGTAGTGTTATGATGTTCGGGGACCATAACTAGCTTGGTAATGTTAAAACAGTGCTTCTAGTGAAAATTTGGTGTTTCGGGTAGTGTCCGGTTGTTCGGTTGGTTACCGGTTCGTTAAGGTGCTAAACTATGCAGTTTAGTGTGCTTTATGTTACCTTTTGTGACACTTTTTATTCCCGACACTTAGGAAAGCATTTAGGACCATTTAGTCATATTTCTGCATGATATTAGTGTGTTTAAATGCTGAATTTGCTGATTTTCTGCATAATTCTACAATTTATGTGAGTTTTAGGCACTTTCCGGCACTTAAACTAACTCTAGGAAGGCAGTTTTATGATCATTACTTTCCTACACACTATACTAGTGTAATACTTAGTTTCTGGCCCATTCTAGGTCTCAATACAACGTCTGTCTATTCACTGAATTCTGTCAGCATTTTCCTGATTTGTCTGATAACCGTGCTAACTGTATTTAATGCATCATTTGAGCCAATAAAGCTCTCATGCAATAATGGTATGAAATTAAGCAATATGTGATGCACATGTATGTAATAAGCAGTAATCAGAAGCAATTCAAATCATTAATTGAAATACAACACAATCATTAAGCACTAATCATGGTTTAATAGTTGTACGGATACATGGAATTTTGACAATTGTCACATGTCAATCCGTTCGGATTGCCATTCGTTGATTGAACCTCAAATTTGATATTGACCTTAAAAATTTGTGGCCGATAATCTCTAAGTCTTCACATGCAAATCAATTTTGCTTTTCAATGTAAGCATATAAAGTATTGATATTGATCAAATATTATTGGACCTCAACATCAATTACATGAAATCTGACCACATGGTCTTGACAGATATTCACGTGAAATATGAACCGTCAACAATCTATTATTTGTTTTAATTAGACCACACAAGATCAAAGTAATCAATTAAATGAGCCGATAGACTTAAAGTTGATGTTTGACTAAAACAATTACGGATCAGATGTCTTTTATGAAGTAATGTTGAACGAATTGGTTTTGGATCGGATGGCCATCCGATTGGTGAACATCATCTATATTCATAAGCATATTGCCTTTATTGGGCCGCTGCAAACGCTGTTATCAGATCAAGAATTGATTTGGGGCAAGAAACACTCTTTGAACTTTAATCTGATTGGACCGTTCTAACAAACAACACACACTTATCACAATCTTAGTGGACTGAAAGTAATAAATGCACCACGTGACATTTTTTAAGCCTTACTACTAGCAGCAGGGGAGTTAGGGAACAAATGCGGGTATTTTGTTTTCATGCGGTCCTCACGCTCCCAAGTGAATTTTGGGCCGTGACGCGTGTTCCATCTAACCTTGATGAGCTTAACACTACTCCTCCGAGTCTTGTTAACCTTCCAATCGGTAACCTCAACTGGTTCTTCGGTAAAGTGGAGTGTGTCGTCAATGTGAACTTTACCGGCAGGAATAACCACGGTTTCCTGTGTTGGACTCTTCTTCAGATTAGATACATGGAATGTATCATGGACACCATTAAGTTCTGCCGGTAGCTCCAACTTGTAAGCTACAGGACCAATCCTTTCTAGGATTTTGAACGGTCCGATAAATCATGGGTTTAACTTACCACGCTTCCCAAAGCGTGCCACACCTTTCCAAGGTGAAACTTTTAACAGAACCATATCACCCACTTCAAATTCCAAAGGTTTCCTTCTTTGGTCCGTATAGCTCTTTTGTCGATCACGAGCCGCCATGATGCGTTCTCGGATCTGCATGATCTTATCTGTCGTCTCTTGGACCAATTCGGGACCAACCAGCATAACGGCGATCGACATTTGCGTCCGTAGAGAGCCTCGAACGGTGCAGCTTGAATGCTTGTATGGTAGCTGTAGTTATAGGAGAACTCAACCAAAGGTAGGTGAGTGTCCCAACTGCCACCCAAGTCCATTACGCAAGCACGTAGCATATCTTCTAAAGTCTGAATCGTTCTCTCACTTTGATCGTGCATCTGTGGATGAAATGCTATGCTCAGATTTAACTGAGAACCAAACGCTTCTTGGAAAGATTGCCAAATCCTTGACACAAATCTCCCGTCTCTATCGGATATAATCGAGATAGGCACTCCATGATGTGCAACTATCTCCCTTAGGTACATCTCAGCTAGCTTACCTGTGTTATCCTTTTCTCTGATTGGCAGAAAGTGCGCAGATTTTGTTAACCGGTCCACGATTACCCAAATCGTATCATGACCTCTGGGTGTCTTGGGCAACTTTGTTACAAAATCCATTGAGATCTGTTCCCACTTCCACATGGGTATCTCAGGTTGCTGCAGAAGACCTGAAGGCTTCTGATACTCGACCTTTACCTTGGCACAAGTTAAACATTTTCCAACATAAGCAGCCACATCGCCCTTAAGTCTTGGCCACCAATAAAAATCCTTCAAATCTTGATACATCTTGTCCGATCATGGGTGGATCGAGTACCTTGATTATGAGCTTCATCAAAAATAACATCTCTCAGACCACCAAAGAGAGGAACCCAAATTCGTCCCATAAAACACAAGGTTCCTTCCTTGTTGGGTACCAAATTTTTCTCCATCCCACGGAGATATTCATCCTTAAGATTCTCCTTCTTAAGGGCTTCTCTTTGTGCAGCATGAATGCGCAATGAGTGGTCTGTCTGAATAATCATCTCTATAGCCCTAACCCTTATGGGCTTAATCCTCTCCTTCCGACTTAAGGCGTCTACCACCACATTCGCCTTTCCTGGAGGATATTTGATTTCGCAATCATAATCATTTAACAGCTCTACCCATCGCCGCTGTCTCATATTAAGCTCTTTCTGATCGAATATACGCTAAAGGCTCTTGTGATCTGTAAAGATCGTGCATCGGGTACCATAAAGGTAATGCCGCCAAATCTTCAAAGCAAACACCACTGCGCCTAATTCCAAATCATGTGTGGTGTAATTCTTCTCATGAACCTTCAATTGGCGCAAAGCATAAGCGATAACCTTTTGTCGCTGCATTGGCACACAGCCTAATCCCTGACGCGAGGCGTCATAGTAGACCACGAAGTCATTGGTGCCTTCGGGTAGGGATATAATAGGTGCATCGCAAAGCTTATTCTTGAGCATCTGGAAAGCTTCTTCTTGCTTATCTCCCCATTCATACTTCTTATCCTTTTGAGTAAGGGAGGTCAGCGTTTGAGCGATTTTAGAAAAATCCTCAATGAATCTACGATAATACCCTGCTAAACCTAGAAACTGGCGGATCTCGGTTGGCGTCTTCGGAGTTTCCCAATTCTTAATCGCCTCGATCTTGGTGGGATCCACATGAATTTCATCTTCATTCACCACGTGACCAAGGAACTGTACCTCACGCAACCAGAACTCGCACTTCGAGAACTTAGCATACAGTTTCTCCTTCTTGAGCAGCTCTAAAATGGCTCTAAGGTGTTGCTCATGCTCTTCCTTCATCCGCGAATAAATCAAAATATCATCGATAAATATAATCACGAATTTATCGAGATATGGCTTGCAAACTCGGTTCATCAAATCCATGAATACTGCTGGCGCGTTTGTCAAACCACGGCATCACTAGAAACTCATAATGTCCATAACGAGTTCTAAAGGCAGTCTTTGGTATACTTTCTTCTTGAATCCGCAGTTGGTGATAACCTGATCGAAGATTAATCTTGGAGTAGTAACTCGAACCTTGAAGTTCATCGAACAGATCATCAATCCTCGGTAAAGGATACCGATTCTTGATGGTTAACTTGTTCAGCTTTCGGTAGTCGATGCACATACGGAAACTACCGTCCTTCTGAATTGGAGCTCCCCATGGCGAGAAGCTTAGTCTAATAAATCCCTTGTCCAGTAGCTCCTGAAGCTGCGTCGACAACTCTTGCATCTCGGAAGGCGCAAGTCGATAAGGTGCTTTGGCTACAGGCGCGATGCCTGGAACGAAGTCAATATGGAATTCGACTTGTCGTTGGGGCGGTAATCCAGGAAAGTATTTGGGGAAGACTTCAGGATATTCCCTTACCACAGGGATATCTTCCAGCTTTGGCTATTCGGCTTCTTTAACAACAACGTGAGCGAAGAAGGCAACACATCCTTTCCGCATAAACTTTCATGCCTTTAAGCAACTGATAATCCATAGAGGCGTATCATACTTTTCTCCGTGCACTGCTATCATCTCTTCATTCTCCATCGGGATGCGGATAATCTTCTTGATGTGCGTAAGTGTGTATAGTTTTTAATCTATATTTTTAAGCCCTTTTACACTTTTTAGCCAAGTTTTAAATTTATAAAACATGATATTTACTAACACTAAACACACATAAGGGCAAGTGCATCCATCGTGAGCGTAGTATAGTGTTGGTAAGATACCGAGGTCGTCCAAGGACACAAGAGCTTTTAATACCGGTTTATCCTCAACGTTTAATCAAATCAAAAGTTTAGAAAAAGGTTTTTAAACAAGAAAAATAAAACTAACTAAAA
>JARYGA010021254.1:0-35347 GCA_030545235.1 Helianthus tuberosus
GTTTTTGCCCAAAGGCTACAAAAATACATAAACATTAATCTAAATGCTTGAAAGATTAACAAAATCATGGAAAGATTAGAAAACCAAACCATAAACAAGCATAAGATTAAGAATCTGGAAGATAACGAAGCTAATCGTTACAATGTGGCATGAATCCGGGTGAAAGCAGAAGCCTCCGGAGCCTGAAAATCGCCTGAATTGCTTCCAAAATGTCCATAATTCCGAGCAGAATGTTTCTGCAGGTTTTTATATATTTTCGGTTTTGCACGGTCGTGCGTCCTGTTGCACGATCGTGCACTTTTTGCATTATTGGAGGTATGGTGCACCATACCGCATGACGTCATCAGATCTTGACCAGATTCGATCTCGCACGGGCGTGCCATGTGGTGCACGGGCGTGCATCACTGAGATGGGCCTTGTTGTCGCATCCGCACGGGGGTGCGACCATTCGCACGGGGGTGCGTCACCGAGATGGGCCTTGTTGTCGCATCCGCACGGGGGTGCGACCATTCGCACGGGGGTGCATCACCGAGATGAGCTTTGTTGTCGCATCCGCACGGGGGTGCCACCAGTCGCACGGGGGTGCGACTTGCCCAGGTCAGAATTTTCCACAGAATGTTCGCAGTTCAGCCGTTTCGCCCGGAAAATCCTCGTTTTCACTATCATCTTGTCTGGTATGCTGTTTTAGGCCTGTAAACAAAAGTGTAGATGATTAAGCATCCAAATGACGGTTTTACGGCCGAAAATGCATAAAATTGGGGTAAAACGGGGGACTAAAATATGTGTAAATTAGCGAATATCACTAACTTTCCGAATGAGAAGTTAGGCGTCACTGCTGATCAACTGTCTTTTGGCAAAGATGGAATCCTTAGATTGAATGGTCGAATCTGGGTTCCAATTCACGGAGGACTTAGAGATGTAATCCTCCAAGAAGCTCATAGTTCAAAATATTCAGTCCATCCAGGCAGTGATAAGATGTACCAGGATCTAAAGGCAAACTATTGGTGGATAGGTTTGAAGAAATCTATAGCCACATATGTGGCTAAATGTCTGACGTGTGCACAAGTTAAAGCCGAGCATCAAAAGCCGTCAGGTTTGCTACAACAGCCTGAACTTCCCACTTGGAAGTGGGAAATGGTAACCATGGATTTCATCACCAAGTTACCAAAGACAAAATAAGGGAATGATACAATATGGGTTATAGTCGACAGACTGACAAAGTCAGCTCATTTTATACCCATAAAGGAGACGCATAGCTCCGATAAACTAGCCCATCTATATGTGGATGAGATTGTATCTCTGCATGGAGTGCCAATATCTATTATCTCTGATAGGGATACAAGATACACGTCTCATTTCTGGAAAAGCTTTCAGCAATCTCTAGGCACTCGTTTGAATTTCAGTACTGCTTATCATCCCCAGACGGATGGGCAAAGCGAGCGTACGATTCAAACATTAGAAGACATGCTCCAGGCTTGTGTTATTGACTTGGGTGGAAGTTGGGATGACCATCTTCCTTTGATTGAATTTTCATACAATAATAGTTATCATTCGAGCATCCAAGCCGCACCTTTAGAGGCCTTGTATGGAAGAAAGTGCAGAACGCCAGTATGTTGGGCGGAAGTTGGAGAAACCCAACTATGAGGACCTGATATAGTCCTGGAGATGACAGACAAGATTGTTCAGATCGGTGATCGTCTGAAAGCTGCCAGGGACAGGCAGAAGAGCTACGAAGATAAGAGGCGCAAACCTCTAAAATTCGAGGTAGGTAATAAAGTATTGCTCAAAGTATCACCCTGGAAAGGTGTGATGAGATTTGGTAAAAAGGGCAAGCTGAGCCCAAGATATATTGGACCATTCAAAATCATCGAATGTGTCAGGAGCGTGGCATACAAGCTAAATCTACCTGAAGAGCTTAGTGGAATTCATAATGTATTCCACATCTACAATTTAAAGAAATGTCTAGCCGATAAATCGCTAGCAATGTCTCATAAGGACGTGCAGATTGATGAGAGCTTAAAGTTTGTTGAAAAACCTTTGTCGATCAAGGATCGACAGGTTATAAAGCTTCGAAGAAAAATGTGCCAATTGTAAAGGTGAAATGGGATGCCCGTAGAGGCCCAAAATATACGTGGGAAGTTGAATCCACGATGAAACAAAAATACCCTCATTTATTTCAGTAAAACTCGAGGTTGAGATTTCTTTTAAGGGGGTGAGGATGTAACACCTCGCAAAATCATGTTCAATAGAGTGATGACACGTGTCATAAGCACTGATCATACAAAAGATAACTTTAAGGGACTAAAGTTTCCAAACAGTGTAAAGATGTATATAGAAGGACCAGATGTGTCAACATGCCTAACTTGTGCCTCTGAATGACCTCATATGATGTTCATAATCTTTATTGAATAAATTTTCGGACACAAGAAGCCGTTTGTGCTTAAAATCAAAAGTTTACAAAACAAAGGGGTTAAAAGTGTCAACATGTTAATTTTTACCGCTGAGTGACCTTTTGACGACCCCGAAGCTTTGTAATATATTATTATACTCTTATGAATATCAGATAATGATTTCATGAAGTTTTGATAAAATCTTGTGATGTAAATTTCAATTTTCAAGAAAAGGGTCAAAAGTGTCAATATGGCAATTCTACTCCCGGGAGACCATTTCATTGAATCCAAAACCTTATAATGCATGGCTTTACTCTCTAGAACATTTCAGACTTGATTATATGGGCCCCTATTGCTGGAAATGTCAGTTTTACGAGTTCAGAAAGTGCAGGGACTGAACATGCAAACAAACAAACAAGTTTTTGAAATTGGCTGCCTCGCGTGGCGGGCCAAACCCTCCCCTCCCTGGCGTGTGGCACGACGGGGACTGTTTTCCAGCCAGTTACTAGCAGCTGCCCAACATGCAACCTGAAATCTTTGTTTGATTCTCTGCAACCTATAATCGAATTCAGGAGCTTGTTGATGGTTTTTAAAAACCATTTGGACACATGTTTGCATCATAAATCACCTAGGACACTTGGATCAATCCTACCACATCCAATTCTCCTATAAAAGGCCCATATTTCTCAAACTTGAACTTGCTCATTCAAAGAAAATTTCAAACAAACTCTCAAGCTGAGTTCTCTGGAGCATCCTGGTTTATAAGGAAGCTCTCTAAGTTCAAATCTTCGTGCTAAGGACCCTTGTAAGTGTTCTTGGCTCATATAGTTCAGTTTTTGTATGTCTAAGGACCAAAAGTCAAATATAGCGTAATTCTGCTTTGACTTATAGTTTATTCATAAACAGTCCAGCCATGATTCGAATTGAAAGTGACTATATGTTGGTAATTATGTAGGTGATAATCCCTCACAAGGGCACCTCCTAATTATCACATTTACTTGGTCAATTGTCGGGTCAAAGTACTTAATAGAAAAGTCAAACGAGTCAGTTTTTTATTAAAAATTTATAACTGATAATGTAAAGGTTATAAAACACATTTTATCACTTTAATTACTTGGTAAATGTTATAAGAACATGTTTAGACATGTTCAACCCGACAATTCTGAGTTTAGGCTCGGTTCGCAACCGAAAGTCGCAAAAGTTGACTTTTGCTTTGACTTTCAGTTCTGACCCGATTTAGCTTAGTTTAGTTATGCCTTAGGGTTCCTTTGTGACCATATTATATGTTAGTAAAATCCTCTGAGGTTATACTACATGGTCCCATAGAAATCTGAGTTATTTGCATGATTCCGTTAATATGCTTAAATTTGACTATTATGCCCTTATATTATAAAAACGAGATTTTTGAAAATGTGAGAGGACAAAAAGCTTTATTACTGATATATAAGTATGTCCACAAAATTTGACATCAGTTTCTGATCTCAAACTAAAGTTATGCAAGATAGCGTAAAATGAAACTTTTTGTTAATTGAATGACATTTTTAGCATAAATCATGTTTAAACCCAAATTTTGGCACCAAACCCATTACCTACCGTTTTGATATTATTTTTAAGGATTTTTGAAATTTTTGGTTAGATTATAAACTGACCATATCATTGAGTTCTAGTATAATTCGATAATTGACGATAATACCTTTTTTGTTAATAAAATAAGTTTAACATATGATTTGCATACCAAATTTTTTTCCTACTGATGTTATATGTTAAATAAAATATTTTAAACATTAAATGCTGATCAAAATCTCAGATTTCCATAAACACCTCAAATATCGTCAATTATCGACTTTTACGCAAATTAGGCGCATAGTATGGTTTAAAACCATATTTAACACCTAAGACTTGATACCTAGTGATTTTATAAATAAATTTTAATATTTTAACAGTAAGTATAAGTCTTGAACTCAGACTTCCAATTTTGTCCTTAAAACATATGTGAAATGACCAAATTGCCCCTACGGTGCATAGTTTGGCCATAAATGGTGAACCTCACATATGTATGATATCTTACTGATGTAACTTGATAAAATAAATATTTTTACTGAATGTTTTAGACCAGAACCTCAGTTTATGTTTAAATCTCTTTTATAAACTTTAAAATGACCAAAATATCCTTACGGGACTTAAATTGGTTTTAAATTCTTTTGGGGCATAATTGTTGATATCCTACTGATATCACAACATATTTTAAGCATAATAACTTATGAAACATGTACTTGACTCATCCGGTTACCCGTTGTGCCTATACGCGTTCGGTGCGGTCTATGTAACTAGTTTGCATAAATTAGCCGAAACGGGTCAAACTTTATCATTTTTATTTCAAAATCCAGAATGTATTTAGTTTACCCATTTTTTACACAAGTCTTCATACTTTTGGGTCTAAATTACATTCCAATCCGGTCACCGCTTAATCTAGCGTTTCGTGCCGTAAAACTTTTCTTTAAACTAACTGGTCTAAGTTTATAACTTAAATAAGACCCGTTAGGAATCTCATAGGTTAATATAACCTTCGTTCCAGATTAGAAGCCCAGTAAAAGTCACTTGCACTTGTCTAAGTAGGATATACGGCTGAGCATACTAAACTTTCACTTTAAGCTCAGGTAAATACTTTTAACTTATTTTCCCTTATACGGGCTTGGGATACGGTAAATTATTACCGCTTGGTCGGGTGTAGAAACCTTTTAATCGGATATGGTTAAATTGTATAATCCCGTTTTAATCAGTATTGCTTGATAACATATAACATTGGGGGTTAACGACCGTGTCCTGGATATCATTGGCTCATTTAAAAAGCGTAAATGGTCACGACTTAAGCACGGGGTGTAGGCATACACCTGTCACTGTGTATGTAAAAGATATACTCATTTGTTGGGGATAACCCGCCGTGAGTTTATATTTGTGGTGTGTTGTTTAATCTTGTTCGGTTTATTTATACCGGTCCTAAATGTTGGACAAACATGTAAATATGATACAAGATTGTTATTAATATAATTGTCTCAAGTTATAAAATGTTTGTGCCTTGTGCATTCAAATCAATTTTCATAAATGTTTTCAAAAGAGTCGGTTAATTGTATATACCAGTGTAAACTGACATATTTGTTCAAAAAAGGTTAAGTGGCAGGTACTTTCCATACTTGGCTGGGAGCTTCGGGCATAGATAGTGAATCTTGCAAGTTCATATGCCTTAAAGTTTGTTGAACAATATTTTATATTTCTGATTTAGATCCGCATGTGGATCCATACACAACCGTTTGTATAATATTTATTTATACTTTGAATTTCGGTTTGTAATATTATTTTTCTTCCAAGACTTCCGCTGTGCATTAAACTGTATACATTTGACTATGACGATATCAACTACGTCACGATACTCCCCGCCGGGCCCACCGGTAATATGTGGAAATATCAGGGTGTGACAATTTGTGAGCTGAGTGAATAGTCTTGGCCATTGTTTACATCATCAAAATCATAAAATACACTAGTGTATTTTCATCATCAAATCCTGGCGATCAATTTACACTTGTGTATTGATAATCAAGGACTAAGATTAGTTTACTAGTGTTCACAATCAAGGGGGTTGTTCACAAATGAACCTAACCCCATTACACATACATATATACTTAAATATAAATTAAATTTATATTTTTTTATATACCACTTTATTAGATTTTGGTCCACTATATACAAATTTACAACTATATATATATACGTACTAGCCCAACCATGCAAATAAAAAAATTATTGTCAAATCTAAAAGTTAATCCCTTAACCAATAATCGATAGTCTGCTCATCGCCTCAATGTTTCATGTTGTTACCCTAAGTCGATCATCTCCTGCTTTCAACGTCATTGCTCGTTCAATATCATCATCACCTCGTTGGCCACAACATTGTTATTCATAAGAAAAATATTACGCCATGAAATATGTCTGTCTTTAAAGACATAAAAACTTGACACCCAACATTGTCACTATCTCTCTTAGAAAATTTAAATCAGGCGACATGGTTGTCCAAATCGCTCGAACTTCGCTCGACGCTCGCTTGGAATATTTACTGCTCGAAAAATGCTCGCTTGATTTGAGTCTCGGTTTTTAATGAGTCGCTCCGCTCGGTTCGGTTTGTAAACGAGCCAAGCACGAGCAAAGGTCCGTTCTGTTCGGCTCGGCTCGGCTCGTGAACAACCCTAAATACATTACAAGCCAAAATCAAGTTCAATAACACAAAATAAGTTTTAAATTTCAATGAAATAGAATATTAGTTCATTAGCATGGTAATTAACCTTCAAATATACCATAAATATAAAATTACACTCCTAAATACATGTAAATAATAATAAGTTCTTTTATAATATATTATAATGTACATAAAATCAAAATATATTACAAGTAAATTAATCCGAGCTAAGTCGAGCCGAGCTACCACACTTTCTAACCGAGCCGATCCGGCTCAGCTCAGTTTCAAAACAAGTCATATCGAGTGAACTTTTTTCGAGCTAAATCTGAGCGAGCCGCGAGCTTTTTGAACGGTGATAGACATTCTAATCAATTTCTCTTGCATTTTTATATTTGGTGAATAAATATTCCTTATTACCTTATATATTTAAAATGCATGTTGGGGAATAGTTCTAATATTTAATTGCTGGATAATGACGGTTGGCTACTCAGTGGATGCCACTTGTACGCTGAGGCAGTGGCGGATTTAAAAAAACCCTTGTAGGGGTAACGTTTAAAAAAAGGGGGTAATGAAATCGAAAAATCGTAAAAAAACATCAATTTTTTTCAAAATTTACACCACCGTCGGATCATCAAGGGGTAGTGGAGGCTACCCCTTATTATAAGGTAGGTCCGCCACTACACTGAGGAATAGTTCTGCTATTTAATTGCTGGATAATGGTGGTTGGCTACTCAGTGGATGCCACTTGCACGCTGAGGCAGTGGCGGATTTAAAAAATCATTGTAGGGGTAACGTTTAAAAAAAGGGTAACGAAATCGAAAAATCGTAAAAAATATCAAAATTTTTCAATATTTACACTATATCGGATCGTCAAGGGGTAGTGAAAACTACCCTTATTATAAGGTAGGTCCGCCACTAATAGTTCTGCTATTTAATTGTTGGATAATGGCAGTTGGCTACTTTGTGGATCCATGTAACATCCACTGAATTTCTTTATTTCTTTTTTGTTTTACCCCGTATGTAAGTTAGCATGTACAGAATGCAAAGTAGATTATAGCAATACAATCGAAAGCGGTGAAGTGGTTCTGTGGTATGCATGCTTCTAATACCATCCAGCACATTTTTACCTTTTTATTACAAGTGTTACAAATAACACTCCTAGGCTTTAACAAAAAAATAAAAAATAAATAAATAAATAAAATCTTCTACTTAAAGTCAATTTACATTGGTGCCCCCTAAACTTTAATAAAGTATTCTACAATTTTTAAACTTTGAGCAACATATTTTTTATCGTCTCGATGTAATTTTTTCTCAAGATTGTGTTATGAGTCGTAATGTATAAGTAATCAAAACACAAACGTACATATTATCATACCAAGAATAATTCGGTTTAGCGCGCCGCAATGCGCGTCGGTATAAAACTAGTTTGATACACTATTGATCAACATAAATTCCCAGTACTTATCATCATTTCTAGTCATTATTAAAGTATCAGGTTTGCAGAAAATGCATCAATCAATGTGGTACATTTATAGTAGGCACACACATACAACAATTAATAACGACGTTGATCAAGTGTCGTAATCAATTTAACTCTCACGTAAATCCTTGTTAATTTTCAATGTAGAATTTCATGACAACCTAGACCATGCGACAATCCCTTAGGCATCCAATCTTAAGGATCCTAGCTCGACTTTCTCACTAGTCACTAACATCACATAATCCGAAACTTTTTTTGTTAAATTTATTACCTTTTAAAAATTACGGTACTTGTATTTGTTTTAAATAATGTAGTACTTCCCGGTGCATGAGGCTCTCGCATACACAGCCAGGGACCAAGGGTGTTGGGCCAACTTGGGCATGTTTCCGGTTTCTTTGTCGTGTTCATTTTTTCGGCTTTTATGTAGTATACAATTTAGTTTTTCTCTAATTATATGCAAGATTTAATATAAATGTAAACATACAATCTATTTAGTTTTTGTTAATAGCTTTTTTTAAACTAGGTTGTATCTAACATGGTTTTTTTTCGTCTTGTGATACTTTAAAAAGTTATAATATTTTGGATACAAGGCAGCATTCAAAAATGTATATATTTATAACAATATATATAAAAAAAACTAAACAAATATGTAAAATATGTATACTTGTATTTATATAAGATACTAGGTTATAAGTTATAACCCCGTGTATTACACGGGGTTGAATAAATAAATTTTATATACTAAATAATAAAACAATATCTCTTTAAAAATCTCATTTATTATACGAGTTGAATAAATATAATTTTATATATTAAATAATAAAAGTATATCTATAAGAACCATATTGTACGGGTTGAATAAATTTAATTTTATATACCAAATAAAAAAGTTATATCTTTAAAACCACGTGTATTACACGGGTTGAATAAATGTAATATTGTTTACCAAATAATAAAATAATACATATTTAAAAAACCTCATTTATTACATGGGTTGACTAAATGTAATTTTATATACCAAATAATAAAAAAAATTGTATCTTTAAAAATATGCGCATTACACGGTTTGAATAAAGGTAATTTTCTGTACTAAATAATAAAAAATATATATACTTTAAAAACCCCGTGTATTGTACGAATTGAATAAATCTATTTTTATATATCAAATAATAAAAAGTTATAACTTAAAAAATATCATGTATTACATGGGTCGAGTAAATGTAATTTTGTATAGTGAAAACAAAAATATTTAATATATTAATACAAAGTTTGGTTTTCGTGATAAAAATATATTATTCTGTTGTTGTAAAATTTGTTAACGAAGTCTCAGTAAATTTAACCCTTTATTTAAAACTCCGTAAATGTATAAATGATAAATAATATTAGTTAATTTTATTTAAGTTTCGTAAAATCTATTTGATACCAAACTAAACAAAACGTCCAAATATATTAATTCAAATAAATAATATTATAAATGAGAAGGAGCTTAAACTAAAAGTAGAGGGTGGTGGGAGCCAAAATGAAAGTTGGGAGTGACATTGGTCAATTTTGCTTAGTTTTGGGTGATAAAATCTATTTTTCCAAAAAATAATACAAAAAAAATCACAAGTCGTTAAAGATTTCTTTATACACCACATTTGTTGTTTTAATTGTAGGTTTGTCGTCTTTGTCTAATATTAGTAATTTGACTTCATATATGGATTTTACTTTTGATAAAGCGACAGACAATTGGACATGGGTGAAAACAGGTTTTTCAAATACAAAGCAGCTCAATAGCGGGTGTCTTTAGTTTTTGTTGATTGTCATTATGAAACATACAGTTAATGGATTGTATTTATCTATCTCTTATACTAAAGCAAAATAATGTTGACTTTTTGACTTTGATGTGGCAATGCTCTTTGGCCAGAGAATTGTGTTTTTAGCGGCAAAATGATTTTCTTCCTTTCTCCTCATTTGTGAAACCGCCTAAATGAAGAATCTTTATATGAAAACTAATCAATTATCAATCAGTTATTCTTCTACAAAATTATGAATGTGTTTCCATTATTATCGCTTATAATCAAAACATCTTTCTCTCGCACCCACTTCAGAAACCCTAATACACATAGCGATCTCATACCTGCTTCAGAAATCCCTAGATCTCAAACACGACAACTCTCACAAGGTATGTTTTCTTCGATGTCTAATGATGTAATCTGATAATCCTTTGATTCTTTCTCTTTAATCAGTGTTTAATATGTTAACATTGATATATTTTATAGAAGCAGTGGAATCGTTTTTCCGTTTTGTTGTTCAATCGCCATTAATCCGCAACCAAGTCTCATTTTTAGGGTTTGTGGGTGTTTGAATCGGGGCTAGAGTTTAAATTCTCAATTTCTCAGATCAGGTATGGTTTCGTAATTATTGGATGTTTATCTTCAATCGTTTTCTTCCATTCTCTGCTTTAATGCATGTTTGTGATCTTAAGTTTTTTTTATTGAATTTCGATTTGATTTTGAATCTCTGTTACAGATTAAGCTAGAAGGAAGCAAATTGGGGATAACGGGTCAAATAGTTTATACACACTTCTGTTTAATTTGCTTATGTTAAAGGGATGTTGGATTTTATCTCGGTTTTTTTAATTTATATAATTTGAAGTGTTTTTGATTGTTTTTAGATGGGTTAATGTTTGTATTGTGAATTAAGTGTCTGATTTATTGTTTTTTTTTTTGTGATAATGTAATTGTGCTTATTAGGGTTTGTTTTGAATGGTTTAGGATAAAGTGGTGAAGAGTGGGTCGATATGGAAGTTATTAAGGATTTCCTCGGGTGGGTCGATTTGAATGTTTTGAATGCATAATGAGTTGGCTCTGAGTGATGTCACTAGCCTATCGGGGAGTTGCCTCTTCAACTTGTCAGTTTTTTGTGTTCAGTGGTAAGCAAGAATTCAACATTTTTTTTATTTAAATAATTTTTGAAGAGTTATCATGAATTCTTCATTTACAATAATTATATTTTCATATGGTATTGCTGGTGTTTTGCGCATAAAAGCAACCGAAGAAACTCATGGCAGTAAAGATAGAACCATTGGTTTCGTTCGTGTCCTCTTTTACAAGGCTTGACAGACGTCTCTTTACATGGTACATAACTTTTGTTTCCTGATGTGTAACAATTTGACATATTTTTTGGGTTTTTGTTTACTTAGTTGATTTTCATATGGTGTGGCTTTTATGTGGCAGTAAAGATAGAACCATTGGTTTTCGTTCGTTCTGTCTTTGACTGTCTTTTTCGTTTTTTTTATTTTAAAACCGGTCTATTTTTCTTGGGACTAATAAGATAAAGAAGGTGCTTATTAAGAAGCTAATGATAACCTTACAAGAATTATTGAAGATAGGTTAAAGAATAAATTGTTTTCGCTGCCACCTCCATTGTTACAGAAATGATCAAGGCTAAGCCTCTTATGTGGTTTTTCACCGCCTCAGCCCAGGTTGGAAACACAAGAACTATGAATTTAATTGGGCTTTTAAGCGTCTTCAAGCTGGTACTTGGTTCACACTGTTTGCCTTTAGCAGGTTATAAAGCCAAGTTTTTTAGAAGGCCTGCCATTCTGAAACATAATTTGTGGGTTACACCTTACGCACCTGGTGAGGATTTTCTTAGATTATCTATTGCTTTAAAGGTGATAAATAAGACTTTTATAACATCTCTCTTTCTCCTTGACAGTTCATGTGATTATCTTTCACGCACTACGTACAACTACGCAAGTGCATATGCAGTTCTCAACTTAAAGTTGATTTCGTATTGAGTTGAGTCGTGCTGTCTTCTAATCACTCAAGGAGCCAAAGAAGTCTGATTGTTGCAATAGTTGCAGTTTCTTGGTACGGGTTGTAAGGTGCCAAATCAGGTTGACCCATCTTTCAACTTTTTTTTTTACAAATTACGAAATGAATGTGATAGTTATGATTATTATGATTACAATAGCAATATTATTACAATAATCAATTAATAATTTTTATCAAACATTAGGATATACGTGACTCCGGTTTGCAATAATCCATTTTTTATAATTCTATCAGAAATTAGTTACCCTTTCTTTTCCAGCTTACATCGATGTGTCTCTTGAGAAAACATTGAAACCGGGTTTTGAAAAGCTTGAAATGAAGGCTTCACAAATATTGAGAACATTTTTATGGTAAATTATTCTTCAGTTTAATATCTTATTTTATATAAATATTCAACTTTGTATGAAATGAAGGCTTCACAAAATGGGTATGCTTTGAAATTGATGTTTGACACATATATACACCATTAATTAAGGTCAGCAGATGCCACTTTATTTTCAAATTTGAGAAGGTTAACATTTCCCTTACATTAGTTCCGTCAATAGATGTTTTAACATGAGCATATGAAGGCACCACATATTGGTGCTTCGTGTCGGAAAGTTATTATAAATAGTGGGTGAAGATTGTTTTTCCCTTGCAGAGAAGTTGTAAGTTACTTGTGAAGTTGCAAAGTTAGTATTGCAAAACAACCGTAGGTGTTAATAAGAAACTACATCCGTTTTCAATGACTTTTTTTTTATATTGCATTTCTGAATTGTGCAGTCGCCAAGACAACTCGGTACACAAATCTATCAAGATCAAACAAATTTCCAGTTTACTAATATTACTAAATTGATATTTTTTTTAAAAATGACCCGAACTGACCCAAACTCATTTGGCTTCAAACCCGCTTTGAACAAATCTCATTTGGCTTCAAACCCACTTTGACCCTATCTCATTTAGCTTCAAACCCATTTTGACCCGAACTCATTTTGCTTCTAACCCGTATTGACCCGAACCCACTCACCTGCCCAGTTTGCTAGACATACTAAGATCTAAAATAATGTTGTCTAATACTCCTCCATGAGTAAAGGTTGGGAGTGACCTTTAGTTTGGAATGTAGTTTTGTGGGCATGGGTGTGAAGTGATCCTGATAGATAATAACAATATGGTTTTATATCATGTTTGGTTAATTCTTATTATTTAAGGTTTGGTTAGATGAAATTACCAATCAATACTTTATTATATATTGTCGAAGTTTAGGAAGTTTAAAATATGATTTGTATATTTTCTATCTACTTTGTACATCATTCTTTATAATATTTTTTAGTTTTTAGCATATGCATATAATTCGAGCAGTTGTCTTTTTTTCCTTTTAAGTGGATTTTATGTGTGAAAAATCTTTAATTAAAAGTAAAAATTGTGGTCATTTATGTAATTTATTCTTTTCCTTAATAATCAGCACCTATGAAACTAATTATCCAAACCCGAAGCTTATTATTCGACCCTAGATAATCAGATATGTAATCTTTTTATCCAACCTTCAAAAATTGATTACCGTGATCTGAATTCATAATAACATCTTACATACTACTAATATGTTGTTCAATTTTCAGGTTTGAAGAAAAGAAGATAATAATGACAAGAGTAATATGGAGGTTGCAGAAGAAGGTGTTGTAGCAAGTCACCTGTATCTGAACAGATTGAGGTTTATGCGACAAATTTAAAAAATACTGATAGCTTTACTCAACAAGTAGTCATATCTAAATTCTTATCATCCAATATACTCTAGATTGTAAACTTGCAGTCTTCCCAACTTTGAAAGTATGCATTGAGTTCATCTCTACCTTCATTGAACTTAACAAGTTTATTTTTGTTCTATTATGAAGGTCTTTGTACTGCTGGCACACCATATGGACCATCTATGATACTGTCAAAAAATTTGATCAACTTATGTAAATATGGATTTCACTCCTGATTTGGTATAATTCTCCCGTCGAACAAGCGTCCGTTATTGAAAAAGAAGGAAGAAATCATTGATAAGTTGATAAAACATCATTAATTCAGGCAATTTAGTCAAGAGTTTGTGGTTTTCACACCTAATGTAACACCTGTGCCTCCACGGCCATCAAACAAATGCCAAACCAATGAAATATTGTATTTCATACTTTGGACTTGGATAAATATGTGTATCTTTTGCACATATCAACTCTTATCCGATTTCAAGCTCTAAATCGCTTTCTGGAAGGTTATACACGCACTAATGCGTAAATATAACCAGTTTAATGCAACAAACACTCCGGAATAGTGAAATAGGCTTAACATACCTTAAATAACCTTTACATAACTTAGAAATAAGTTTTGAAGGCTTTGGTATTGCAAAATCAAGTTAAATCGCTTACAGGGACTAAACTTGACAAACTGCGAAAGTATGCCAATTTGAACTGTAACGGACATTCCGGAACATGACCATAAGTTAAACACACCTTAAATATCCTTTACATAGCTTAGAAATAGGCTTTGAGGGGTTCGGTGTGCTAAAATAAACTTTTGGGTCATTCAGGGACTAAAAGTGTCAAAAAGTGCACAAGTTTGCACTTTCGCGCATAACTTACGTTCTGAATACATCCGGACATCCAAAAATTTATGTAAGCATCACTATATTATGCTTTAGTGTTTGGCTTGCCAAAAATCCATTCGTTGCGTCATTTGGATCGTTTTTCGCGCTTATGCGCATTCCGTCGTAATTAAGCGAACATCGCGTTCGTACGACCAAACGAACCATCATCCGGCATATTTTTGAGCATGTTTCATGTCCACAATGTTTAGGCATCATTATAGGGCCTTAAAGTTGGCTTTACGGGCCTTAGAAGTGCCGGAAATGGGCTTAAACACGTGCAGGGACTGAAACTGTCATTTCTGAAACTTTGTTCTGATCTGTGACTCCTAGGCGGCCCGCCTCAAGATCTTAACATCCTCAGGCGGCCCGCGTCAGACCTTCTGACCAGATTAAATGTTTCTAACAGCAGATTGCAGCTGTTTGATCCACCACCACACATTCTCATTTGTCTAGTCAGCTGATAAGAACCATTTTCTAGTCACCATAAGGTTCCAACACTTGTACGGTTACGATTAAGGCACGTTTTCCATGAAACGATCTTAACGGTGGACCTTTTACTATAAATACCCCACCCCCCATGCTTCAAAATTACAAGAACTTTGATTTGAGAAACTCTAAGTTGAAACTATTGTTTCATACCTGAGATTTTTGAATCGAAGTTAGCATTCGGGGACCCTTTGTAAGTATTCTTTCGTTCTTTTATTGCTTTTCGAGTCTTTCGAGTCTGAAAGTCAAACTTTGTTTGACTTTCTACATTGACCAGTTATGGTCAATGCGAAGTTCGTTTGAACTTCGCAACGTGAGTGTAATCACGTTGGTTATAGTCCCTTGGGACTATGCCTACTGATTACCACGTTGTCTAGGGTCGTAGGGTAAGCGATCTAATAAATCGCTTATACCTCGAACCCGACCCATTTGGTCGATCATTAGGATCCGACCAAATACATTAGGTGACCATAGTAGGTAGGGAATAACCTTCCGAGGTTATACCCTATGGTCGCTTCGTTTAAGTAGTTGTATGATAGGTAGTTTATATGCCTTAGGTAAATTACCAGAATACCCTTTTCATGTATAATTGGTAATTAAGCATATGTAACCTTAACTTTTGTCACATAACTGATTATGTAACATGTTTAGGCATATAACACTTGTCATAGGACTAGTTAGACGGTCCGAACGCGTTTCACGCGCACGACGCGTTAAAGTAGCATAAGTTACCTTAATGGGTCGCGATGGGTCGAAAGCACTTAGGTTTGGTTTCATTGTAGTATGTAGGTCTTGTTAAACCATATCATATGAGTTCCAATACTCATTTGGTTTACCAAGCCTCATCCTATCCGATCTCCCGATTTAAGTCCGGTTTATTTATATAGTTTTAGATTACCGACTGATTCCGTGCTCCCTCTAGCTTTGTTTGGTTGTTGTTCAAGACCTCCAAGCATTCTCAGGCGAGTACATTATTCCCCTCTTTTACTGTTTTCAACTGTTTTGGGGTGACTCATATGTGCTAAATGTTTTAACAATGATTTCAAGAACGATTACAATAACAATTACAATGTGGTTTCAAGAACAATAACAATGGTTTCAAGAACGAGATTATTAATTTATCCTTTGGTAAGGGTTTGTTAAGAACGAGATTATTAATTTATCCTTTGGTAAGGGTTTGTTAAGAACGAGATTATTAATTTATCCTTTGGTAAGGGTTTGTTAAGAACGAGATTATTAATTTATCCTTTGGTAAGGGTTTGTTAAGAACGAGATTATTAATTTATCCTTTGGTAAGGATTTGTTAAGAACGAGATTATTAATTTATCCTTTGGTAAGGGTTTGTTAAGAACGAGATTATTAATTTATCCTTTGGTAAGGGTTTGTTAAGAACGAAATTATTAACTTGCCTAATTCCCTATAGTTATGGCTCTGATACCAATCTGTCACACCCCAACCGATGGCGGAATCATCGGGGCGCGGCACTGAGCGAAACAGATTGTCCAGAAGTTTACATAACAATTATCAATACTATTCAATTTAATTAATACGTCCCATACCGTATCTCAAACAGCAAAATAATTATTACAGACATAAATCCAGTCAAATATTCTGTTCCGACAACTCAGATTTAAATAGACCGCAATTGTTTATCTGCTTCTAGAGACCCTTGATTCGTTATCTACAGACAACTATTTGTTGGGCTCTAAAGCGTTATTCTAGCTTCAAATTCCTACCACATATGCATCCTAAGCACCTGTCACATACGTTAAAATAAGGTCAATACATAAAATGTAAAGGTGAGCATACAAGTTTAATAATAGCATATAGAATTCGAATTCGTTTACGCATAACCAGCACGTACACATAGTGAAATGAAGCACGTTAGTTATCGACATAGATCCATCGATACCAATGAGTGCGGGTTGACTGCCCGAGGCAGTTCGCAATACATGATTACCACCGTAATCCATGCAAGTAAAAGATCCTTAACAACCCCCGTGTGAACGGGTGCTGAGTCCAAACTATAGTACTATCGTTGCTAAGGCAGGTGGACAACATTCCATGTGTAAACATAACAAACAGGCATTCATAAGCCACATATAACATGCATTAACGGTTAGCGTTCAAATAGTTTGAGTAGTGTGATAGTTGTAGTTTGAATATTCGTAACGTATGTAACACCCAAAAGTGCTTAAAGCAAAAAGGGATCGAGTATACTCACAGCGATTAATGGATTGAAGGGAGCGCTTAGCGAGTACGGTTAGCCTGAATAGATTCGGTAGCATAACGATAAGTGAAGTGTAAAACGGAAAACAAGTGTTGGAGGGTCGGACAGCTGGTCGATCAGACGGCTGACCATTCGGTTGACAGTCCGCTGTCCGATCGGTCGGTAGGCCGATCGGATGGCTGTTCGAGTGAATTGTTTCTTCCTATAAGAAGTATGTGTTTGTGTATGATGGCTTGACTTTTGAAGTTTTCGTTGTAGCATTTGAAAACTTTGAAGTATCTTTACCTTTCAGGTCGGTCGATCGAACGGTCGTTCGACCGGCCGGCAACCCGATCGGTTAGACATTCAAATGAATTGCAATGTTTAGTCTTTGGATCGGACAGGTGTTCGATCGGACAGGTCAACTAGCCAAAGACTTTAAATGAAATGTAAAGTTAGGATGCAATGGATCGGATGGTTGATCGATCGAATAGCACAACTGTTGTTCGATCGGACAACAGGGTGTCACCTTATCGGACGGCTGTTCGATCGGGTGGCACTTCTAATGCATTGAACACGTTGAAAAAATCGATTAAGTATTGAAGCATAGTATCTCATGATCCGAAGAGTAATTCGATCGGACAGTAGTTCGATCGAACAACAGTTCGTTCAATACTAGTCTTTAAAACAGGTTAATTGATTGTGTGGGACCATGTCTTAGCCGATCGGCTGGTCGGTCGATCGGCTGACTATCCGATCGGCTGGCTGTCCGTTCGGTCAGCAGTCCGATCGGTCAGCCTTCTGACCTGATCAGTCTATTCGTCTAACACTTGGCTGTCCTGGTTTGTTTGTCGTTATATCGAGGTATTTTGACAACGAGTCGAACCATAGAACCCTCGTTCCTACTTGTTTCCCCTGCACGGGCAGGAATCACCCAAACCCGGCTGGTGAACTGTTCGGAACGGAGTTTAACGTTTAACCCGTAACCGGTTAACCTCGTGGGTAGAATACGGATCCTGAGCCATGCAACCACCGAAGTGATTTGCAAAACGTCACAGACCCCGTTTCTATCGGTTGACGGCATTGAGTGTAAAAGAGTTGAAAGAAAGTTGGAATATCCCTCTTTCAATCCTTTTTCACCGTGTATATGTTTAGATCTACTACAGATCTTTGTTTGTTTATGTGGAAATCAGTTAGATCCAAGCTATTCTTGGTGGATTGAGGCCAAATCATGAAGTTCTTCAAGAACCCATGATGACAACATCCTAGAACACTTGATTCTTGATGATTTCACGGTTAAAAGTTAAGATTTGAAAGATAGAAAGCTGTAGGAGTGTGTATAGATCAAGAAAGTACAAGAATTAGGACAAAAACTTACCGGAATCGAGAGGAATCTGCGAAAAGATGAGCTGAGCGTGCTGGTCGGTCAGAGGTTTCCAAAAGTGGAAAGAATGACAATGACAGGGGTATTTATAGGATGCCAAAATGGGTAAGTGTTGGCCGGTCGGCCAGGCAGCTCGATCGGACAGCCTGTCCGATCGGACAGCAGTCCGTTCGGCTGGCTGTTCGATCGGCTGGGAGCCTGATCGATCAGTCGCACCTTTCGAGTGTTTCGCGCGACGATTTTTGATATTTCGATTCCGATTGCGAGCGGTACGATACGATAGGGTTTCCTAATCAAATTACTTTCAGTCCCAAACACTCATATCTCGCATAATCTATTTTCCACCATTTATCGTAGTTCGTTCACGATTCGAGTTCGATTGCATTACGAGTTAGATTTCGAGTTTTGATTGAGTTTGCTTGATTAACACCACGTAACATAAATAAACATGCTCAGGTAACACGTAAGGCACACACACACACACGTATAATAACAAGTAAAAATTCGTAGCTCGAGTTGCGATTTGAAGTCGATTCGATTAGATTAGCATAGCTTGATTATTGTTTAGTTAACTTTATCGCATTGTTACTTCCCCTAATTCATAGTCGTAAGTCGGTTGATTAACGATTAACACTCATCGATTATTGTCATTAACAACACTTACTCCACATAATACGAATTAAATAAAGAAGTTCTTGTAAGTCAAGTTGCGCGAAATCGGTCGTTGACTTTGACCTTGACTTTGACTTTGACTTGAAAACACGGGGTGTTACAGCCTCCCCTTGTTTAGGGAATTTCGTCCCGAAATTAAGCTGGAAGTTGTACATCACCGTGAATCACGTTTGAGAACTTTCTCTTTCTAGACTTTCTCTTTAAACAGCTGCGGGTACTTAGCCTTCATGTCGCCTTCGAGTTCCCAAGTGAACTCTGCGCCTCGTTTGCCTTCCCATCGGACTTTCACAATAGGAATTCGTGAGCGTCGGAGTTGCTTGGTTTGGCAATCCATGATTTCGACAGGCTTTTCCACGAAATGTAATGTTTCGTTCACTTGTAGATCGTCCGGAGGAACATGTAAATCGTGGTTGGCGAGGCACTTTCGGAGGTTTGACACGTGAAAAGTCAGGTGGACATTACTCAGTTCCTCCGGTAGTTCGAGTCTGTAGGCGACTTTTCCGATCCTTTCCAGAATCTTAAAAGACCAACATATCGAGGCGCGAGTTTCCCTTTCTTGCCGAATCGGACCACACCCTTCCAAGGTGATACCTTTAGGAGAACGTGGTCACCAACGTCAAATTCCCGGGGCTTGCGTTTCTTATCGGCGTAACTTTTCTGTCGATCCCGAGCTTTCACCAGGTTGTTTCGAATTTGGAAAATTTTGTCTGTCGTTTCTTGTAGTAACTCAGGACCGGTTAATTGCGAATGACCGATCTCGTGCCATACAATAGGCGATCGACATCTTCTTCCGTATAATGCCTCGAATGGTGCCTTTTGGATACTAGAATGGTAGCTGTTGTTATACGAGAATTCGACTAACGGTAGGTATTTATCCCAATTACCACCGAAGTCTAAGACACACGAACGGAGCATGTCTTCAAGAGTACGAATCGTTCTTTCAGTCTGACCGTCGGTTTGAGGGTGGAAAGTGGTACTTAGATTAAGCGATGTACCGAGTGCTGTTTGAAACGTTTCCCACAGTCGCGAGGTAAACCGAGCATCACGATCAGAAATGATGTCACGAGGCGTCCCATGATTACAAATGATCTCGTCGGTGTAGATTCGGGCTAATCGTTCTACCTTGTAGTCTTCTCGTATCGGCAGAAAGTGAGCTGATTTAGTCAAACGGTCGACCACAACCCAAATGCTGTCGTGACCTGATGACGTGTGTGGTAGCTTGGTTATGAAGTCCATGGCTATGCTCTCCCACTTCCACATGGGAATTGGTGGTTGTTCTTGTAAGCCAGAGGGTCTTTGATGTTCAGCCTTGACTCTAGCATAAGTTAGGCATTTTCCGACGTAGAGAGCGATATCTCTTTTCATACCCGGCCACCAGTACTTATAACGAAGGTCCTGGTACATTTTATCAGCACCGGGATGAATAGAATACCGGGATTTGTGGGCTTCGTCCATCAAGATTTGTCGCAAATCCGTTCGTTTGGGAATCCAAATTCGGTCTAGGAAGTGGAATATCCCATTCGATTTGCTCACTAGTTGGGCTCCATCGTGGTAGATTCTTTCTTTCTTCAGGGTGCGTTCATTAAAACATGCATGTTGAGCGTCGCGGATGAGTGTTTCGAGATCGTGTTGGGCTTGGACATTACGAGTGCTAAGCAGGTAACTCCGTCTACTGAGTGCGTCGGCAACAACATTCGCCTTGCCTGGGTGATAACGGATCTCACAGTCATAATCATTGAGAAGTTCTACCCATAGGCGTTGACGCATATTAAGTTCCTTCTGATTAAAGATGTGTTGTAGGCTCCTATGATCGGTGAAGATCGTACACTTGGTACCATACAGGTAGTGTCGCCAAATCTTTAACGCAAAAAAAACTGCGCCTAGCTCGAGATCATGGGTTGTATAGTTCTTCTCGTGGATTTTGAGCTGACGAGATGCGTAAGCTATGACCTTGTCCCATTGCATGAGAACACAACCAAGGCCAAGGTTGGAAGCATCACAGTAGACAATGAAATCATTGTTTCCGTCGGGCAATGTGAGAACAGGAGCATTGCAAAGCTTATGCTTGAGGGTTCGAAAGGCAGACTCTTGCTCAGTTCCCCAAACAAAAGGCTTGTCTTTATGAGTGAGTGAGGTAAGCGGCACAACAATCTTCGAGAATCCTTCGATAAATCGTCGATAGTAGCCCGCTAGTCCGAGAAAAGAGCGGACTTCTGACGGGTTCTTAGGTGTAACCCAACTCTTGACAGCTTCAATCTTCGCAGGGTCAACGTGAATGCCTTGACTATTAACAATGTGACCCAGAAACTGAACTTCCTCTAACCAAAATTCGCACTTGGAGAACTTGGCATAGAGTTGGTTCCCCTGGAGTAAGTCAAGAACCAAACGTAGATGTTGTGCGTGTTCGGCTTTCGATTTGGAATAGATCAAGACATCGTCGATGAATACGATGACGAAACGGTCGAGATATGGTTTACACACACGATTCATCAGATCCATGAAAACCGCTGGTGCGTTGGTTAAACCAAAAGGCATGACAACGAATTCGTAGTGACCGTATCGAGTGCGAAATGCGGTTTTGGGTATATCCACTTCTTGAATACGTAGCTGGTGATATCCTGAACGTAGGTCGATCTTGGAGAAACACGTAGCGCCTTGTAGTTGGTCAAACAAATCGTCGATGCGAGGTAGGGGATAGCGGTTCTTGATAGTTAACTTATTCAATTCCCGATAGTCGATGCACATCCGGAACGACCCGTCCTTCTTTTTGACGAAAAGGACTGGCGCGCCCCAAAGAGAGGTGCTCGGGAGAATGAAGCCTTTCTCAAGTAATTCCTGGAGTTGAGTTGAGAGTTCGCGCATTTCGGACGGCGCAAGACGGTAAGGAGCTTTGGCAATAGGATTTGCTCCAGGAATGAGGTCGATACGAAAATCAATATCACGACTTGGAGGTAGTCCGGGAAGATCCTCTGGAAAAACATTAGGGAATTCTCGAACCACAGGAACGTCTTTCACTTCCTTCTTCTCTTTCTTTTCCTTCTCCGCTACTACAATGTTAGCCAAGAAAGCCCTGTATTCCTTACGGAGATACTTGCTAGCTTGGACACGTGACATAAGCTTGAGACCCTTTGAAGTAGTATCACCGTATACACACAATAAGTCACCATTCGCGAGCGAAAATCATATCATTTTGTCGAAGCGTACAGCTTCAGCATGGTTTTCTCGAAGAAAGTCCAAGCCTACTATGACGTCGAAACTTCCGAGTTGCATTGGAATGAGGTCGATTGGGAAGATGTGATTGTTGAGCTCAAGAGTACAATCACGAAGAACAGAATTGACAGCGACGGTTCTTCCGGTAGCGACTTCAACATCGAATGTCGAGGAAAGTTGGGAGCGTTTACGACTAAGGAGTTTCTCAAATTTGAACGACACAAAGCAGTTATCGGCTCCAGTATCAAACAAACATGAAGCATAAATACCATTCACAAGGAACGTACCATTGACCACGTTGTTGTCAGCCTGGGCTTGACGCACGTTGAGGTTGAAAGTTCTGGCGCGTGCGGCCTGTTGTTGCTGCTGCTGTTGTTGTTGCTGTGGCTGCTGTTGCTGAGGCTCTTGTTTCACAACCCTGTTTGGGCACATATTGGCGAAATGGTTCGGGTCGCCACATGCGAAGCAGGCTCTGGCTTTGACTGCGGGTGCCGGAGGAGCATGTTGACCCTGTGGGGCAGTGAGTAGAGCTTGATTGGCAGGAGCTTGACGAATACGGCAGTTGGCAGTAAAATGGCCGTATACGTTGCAATGAGCACAATAACGGCAAGCAATGGCAGTTGGGTGGTGGTAGGTGCAAGTAGGGCAGAGCGGGTGTGGTCCAGTGTATGCACGCTTTGCAGGCGGTGCATTGGCCACAGGCGCCGCTACTTGACGCTGTTGGGCAGGTACAGCTTGAATCGGTGCAGCAGTGATCACCCAGTTCTTGTTGCTGGAGCTGTTCTTTCTCTTGTTCTTCCTCTTGTTGCTTGATGAGGTGGGTTCAGCAGTTGGTGCGGTAGTGGTAGTTTGATGCAGATGCTTCGAAGTCTTATCCCAGACACCAACCTTAACCCGCTTGTCATTGATTTCAGCGGCCAGTAGATAAGTTTCCTCGATCGTCGTAGTCTTAGCCTCTTGCACGAAATCAGCAACGCAGTCGGGCAGGGCCCGGATGTACTTCTTGATTGTCATGTCGGGAGTCTTGACTTGATCGGGATAGATAATGCTGAGCTGTTTGAAACGAGCAGTAAGACCAGCATTGTCGCCATCCTTCTGCTGTATGTGCCAAAATTCATCTTCTAGCTTTTGACGTTCGTGAGGAGGGCAGAATTCCTCTAGCATAACTTCCTTGGGCTCGTCCCACGACAGACCGTAGGCTGCATCGTTCCCTCGCTTGTTCCTCTAGGCCGTCCACCAGTCTAGTGCACGGGACTGGAAAACGCCGGTAGCATTCAGAGTTCGAAGGTCATCAGGGCAACCACTCTGTCACAGAGTAACCTCAATGGAGTCAAACCAATGAAATAACGTAGTTGGACCTCCTTCGCCAGTGAATTCTTTTGGCACACAAGACTTGAATTGCTTGAAGCTGAAAGGCCTTGCGGCAGCTTTGGGAGCGTCGGTTCTTGATTCTTCGGATGATTTGCTGGCATTCTCGTAAACTGTAAACATCACTCACAGCCTTTGCTACGCTTTTAGCGATGATAGAAGCAAGACGTCTGTCTCTCTTCTCTTGACGAGAAAGTGCTTGACGGGATCCAGACGACATTGTCTGCAATAGACATCGCCACGGAACTCAACACATAGTATTCGAATCTCACCTCACACGTCTACTAACTACTAAAGCTCAGTAACACGTACCACGTAAACACATAGACCTATAGCTACGTAGAACACAAATCATATAAACACATAGGCATGTAGAGCACAGAATCACATTATCACATAAGCACGGAATCACAGAACCATTTTCAACACAAGGGGCAGTCAGAATACAGAAACCTATCATTCAAGGTTCGCGAGTGTTCGAGTATAGCGTAGTATAAGGGTATATCGTAGCATAAGGTTGTCCAAAATTTCGCGATTTGTTAACGATTTGAGATAGAAAAGCAGTGCGTGTTGATCGAAGTGAAAGCAAAATCGAGTAAATCTTCAAAAATTTAAACACATAAACAGGTAAAAGCACCTAAAACACATAAAATTGACGAATTATCAGAGTCAGCAGTTGCGGCTCAAAATTAAAAACACATAAGATTTTGAGAAATAGATTGTCTGCGGCTAGTTGACTTTGACTAACCAAAGTGGTTCAACTATTCACAAGGATCCGTTGTGCACCTTTGACCTTCAGGACTATGCTTCCGCCTCGATTCTTGGGCGTTTGACACACATCCCGTTGGTCGTATTGTGACTTCGGTCGTTGGAGTTCGTCGAGGCTTTGGTGGGAGTTTTGTAAAATGTGCGGAACGAGTTGTCAAGGTTAGGGTTTCACCCCTAGCTTAACGACTTTTGTTCCTGAGCTTTAATAAAATAGAGGAGATTATTCATCAAAATATGGATTTCACTCCTGATTTGGTATAATTCTCCCGTCGAACAAGCGTTCGTTATTGAAAAAGAAGGAAGAAATCATTGATAAGTTGATAAAACAACATTAATTCAGGAAATTTAGTCAAGAGTTTGTGGTTTTCACACCTAATCCCGACCCTTATTCCCTATTTATAGTTGAAAATTCGAGTGTAGTGATAGTGTAGAATAAGCGAGAATAGCGAGTGATAGTAGTGAGCTCATGCATATTCCCTACTGGCAATGCACAAATCGGTCTGTTGGTTCTTAACTATAGTCTAGGTTTCTAAGACTTCGACCCGGACTAGTTCGAGTCTTGCCTAATTCCCTATAGTTATGGCTCTGATACCAATCTGTCACACCCCAACCGATGGCGGAATCATCGGGGCACGACACTGAGCGAAACAGATTGTCCAGAAGTTTCCATAACAATTATCAATACTATTCAATTTAAATAATACGTCCCATACCGTATCTCAAACAGCAAAATAATTATTACAGACATAAATCCAGTCAAATATTCTGTTCCGACAACTCAGATTTAAATAGACCGCAATTGTTTATCTGCTTCTAGAGATCCTTGATTCGTTATCTACAGACAACTATTTGTTGGGCTCTAAAGCGTTATTCTAGCTTCAAATTCCTACCACATATGCATCCTAAGCACCTGTCACATACGTTAAAATAAGGTCAATACATAAAATGTAAAGGTGAGCATACAAGTTTGATAATAGCATATAGAGTTCGAATTCGTTTACGCATAACCAGCATGTACACATAGTGAAATGAAGCACGTTAGTTATCGACATAGATCCATCGATACCAATGACTGCGGGTTGACTGCCCGAGGCAGTATGCAATACATGATTACCACCGTAATCCATGCAAGTAAAAGATCCTTAACAACCCCCGTGTGAACGGTTGCTGAGTCCAAACTATAGTACTATCGTTGCTAAGGCAGGTAGACAGCATTCCATGTGTAAACATAACAAACAAGCATTCATAAGCCACATATAACATGCATTAACGGTTAGCGTTCAAATAGTTTGAGTAGTGTGATAGTTGTAGTTTGAATATTCGTAACGTATGTAACACCCAAAAGTGCTTAAAGCAAATGGGGATCGTGTATACTCACAGCGATTAATGGATTGAAGGGAGCGCTTAGCGAGTACGGTTAGCCTGAATAGATTCGGTAGCATAACGATAAGTGAAGTGTAAAACGGAAAACAAGTGTTGGAGGGTCGGACAGCTGGTCGATCGGACGGCTGACCGTTCGGTTGACAGTCCGCTGTCCGGTCGGTCGGTTGGCCGATCGGATGGCTGTTCGAGTGGATTGTTTCTTCCTATAAGAAGTATGTGTTTGTGTATGATGGCTTGACTTTTGAAGTTTTCATTGTAGCATTTGAAAACTTTGAAGTATCTTTACCTTTCAGGTCGGTCGATCGAACGGTCGTTCGATCGGCCGGCAACCCGATCGGTTAGACATTCAAATGAATTGCAATGTTTAGTCTTTGGATCGGACAGGTGTTCGATCGGACAGGTCTACTAGCCAAAGACTTTAAATGAAATGTAAAGTTAGGATGCAATGGATCGGATAGTTGATCGATCGAAGAGCACAACTGCTGTTCGATCGGACAACAGGGTGTCACCTGATCGGACGGCTGTTCGATCGGGTGGCACTTTTAGTGCATTGAACACGTTGAAAAAATCGATTAAGTATTGAAGCATAGTATCTCATGATCCGAAGAGTAATTCGATCGGACAGTAGTTCGATCGAACAACAGTCCGTTCAATACTAGTCTTTAAAATTGGTTAATTGATTGTGTGGGACCATGTGTTAGCTGATCGGCTGGTCGGTCGATCGGCTGACTATCCGATCGGCTGGCTGTCCGTTCGGTCAGCAGTCCGATCGGTCAGCCTTCTGACCTGATCAGCCTATTCGTCTAACACTTGGCTGTCCTGGTTTGTTTGTCGTTATATCGAGGTATTTTGACAACGAGTTGAACCATAGAACCCTCGTTCCTACTTGTTTCCCCTGCACGGGAAGGAATCACCCAAACCCGGCCGGTGAACTGTTCCGAACGGAGTTTAACGTTTAACCCGTAACCGGTTAACCTCGTGGGTAGAATATGGATCCTGAGCCATGCAACCACCGAAGTGATTTGCAAAACGTCACAGACCCCGTTTCTATCGGTTGACGGCATTGAGTGTAAAATAGTTGAAAGAAAGTTGGAATATCCATCTTTCAATCCTTTTTCACCGTGTATATGTTTAGATCTACTACAGATCTTTGTTTGTTTATGTGGAAATCGGTTAGATCCAAGCTATTCTTGGTGGATTGAGGCCAAATCATGAAGTTCTTCAAGAACCCATGATGACATCATCCTAGAACACTTGATTCTTGATGATTTCACGGTTAAAAGTTAAGATTTGAAAGATAGAAAGCTGTAGGAGTGTGTATAGATCAAGAAAGTACAAGAATTAGGAAGAAAACTTACCGGAATCGAGAGGAATCTGCGAAAAGATGAGCTGAGCGTGCTGGTCGGTCAGAGGTTTCCAAAAGTGGAAAGAATGACAATGACAGGGGTATTTATAGGATGCCAAAAGGGGTAAGTGTTGGCCGGTCGGCCAGGCAGCTCGATCGGACAGCCTGTCCGATCGGACAGCAGTCCGTTCGGCTGGCTGTTCGATCGGCTGGGAGCCTGATCGACCAGTCGCACCTTTCGAGTGTTTCGCGTGACGATTTTTGATATTTCGATTCCGATTGTGAGCGGTACGATACGATAGGGTTTCCTAATCAAATTACTTTCAGTCCCGAACACTTATATCTCGCATAACCTATTTTCCACCATTTATCGTAGTTCGTTCACGATTCGAGTTCGATTGCATTTCGAGTTAGATTTCGAGTTTCGATTGAGTTTGCTTGATTAACACCACATAACATAAATAAACATGCTCAGGTAACACGTAAGGCACACACACACGTATAATAACAAGTAAAAATCCGTAGCTCGAGTTGCGATTTGAAGTCGATTCGATTAGCATAGCTTGATTATTGATTAGTTAACTTTATCGCATTGTTACTTCCTCTAATTCACAATCGTAAGTCGATTGATTAACGATTAACACACATCGATTATTGTCATTAACAACACTTACTCCACATAATACGAATTAAATAAAGAAGTTCTTGTAAGTCAAGTTGCGCGAAATCGGTCGTTGACTTTGACCTTGACTTTGACTTGAAAACACGGGGTGTTACAATTAGGTTGGGTGGGTTAGAACATATTGTCAACGTTTAGTACCTGTACAAGTTGACCTACAACACTATTTGACCATTTTTTGGAATGATTTTTATACCTGCTCTAATTGTTGTTTAACGTTTGGAATGATTTTTATCTATTTACATATTTGATGAAATATATGTGTGAATCTCAGACAAAGACAAAGTTGCGAATGGTACCACATAGCATGCACCAGGTGCTAAGGAGGCGAACATATGACATAACAAATGTTCGTGAAGGGATTGCTCTAGACAATTATTTATTTAGAGTTTATGATGCTTCAAAACCGGCGGGGAGGTTCAAAAACATCCCCTTTGCAGGTTCGTTAATTTATTGATTTTTTTCTATATGACGACTTGATTACTTAATGTTGAAATGATTGTATAGATATCAAGTAGGCAAGTTGTTCACCTATGTCCAAAAAAATATGGATTTATAACTTCAATATTTTGTTTCTACTTCACTTATTTTCATTTTTTTTCATATGTTTAATGTTTCTTTTTCATACATTGACATGAATAACCGTCAATCTTAATGCTACAATTCCATCAGGTATGCAACCCCTTCATTCTTTGAATTTTAACTTTTTATATGTTTTTTCATTTTGATGATGTATGTGTTAATTTTTGTTTCCATCAGTTTGATTTTTGTTTAATTTTGATTAACTATTGCAGTTGATTGGCACACAACTAAATGAATTTTGAAAAATTCATGGAAGTTGATATGAAACATGATGCAAAATAATGAGAAGTGACTGAGCAATTGGGAACTTTTAAGGGGTTGTAGAAGGTGCAAGCTATTAGCTTTGAGCCAAGAAATTCAAAGTAAGTAATATCACAATCTAACTATTTAAGGAAATGGTGGTGAAGGGCTTAAGTCATAAGGTTGTTGTAGTGTCGATGAAGTATGCATCAAGTTTATATAAGAACCCAAATTAGGTTTTAATAAAAATGAATTTTATGTTCATAGAAAAGTTAAGAACTTCAAATATTTTGCTTCATTTGTTGCAAATGTTTTTCTTCATTTATTGATTAGACGTCTAACATAAAGGATTGATATGTTATTTTTTTTTAAAGCAGGTTATTCTAAATTAGCCTCAGGGTGATTTTGGACGGGAATGAATGTGAGCCACTTTGGAGGCGGGATCCCTTTCTAATCCGGGTATCTTTTGTTTATCATTTAAAAGCTATTGAAGTGCTGGTTACCGTTTCACATACGATTTTTGGCATTCTTGTAGGATAAAGAATGATGACATGATGATTCAAGCAGAGGGTGGTGTGGATGCTCTTTCTGAAGATGAACTTCGTGAAGATTGTAGAGAGCGAGGTATGCTTGGATTACTTTCAGTGGAGAAAATGCTTTAGCAGGTTTTTTTTTACTTTCACACATGCAACTTTATTTGACTGTAATTGGTGGAGCAAACTAGAAATCAAATTGTTATTTACTTTAAAGTAATTTTAGAGTAGAGTTTTGGATAGAATTGTGTATTCAGCCTCTGAGTTGGTCTATTGAGTGAAGCTAGAGGTTGATTTTGGGAGGGAAACAATATTAGCTGACCTACACTTCTTTGGAGGCGGGATCCATTTTAAAGTGGGTCAAATTCTGGATTCGGGTCACCCGTCTTTCAAATACGAACCCCTTATATTTTCTAATTTTCTACATTTTTTCATTCACCTCTCTTTTTTACAAAACGCTAATGAAACCAGTTTCCTAATCCTCTTCTTGTGACAAGCGATTCCACAACAATCGAAACAAAGGTGTCTTGCACATCATCAAGAAGAAATTCTTAGGGTTTTCAATTCTTCCACTAAAAGGTGAGTTTATCTTACAATTATTTTCTTTTTTTTAGTTTTCACACGAATTCGATTTTGAGATTACGGTTTATTTTTTGTTCAGATTATGTTATTTTACAAATCAGTTCAGATTAGGGTTGTTTTTTGGACATCGATTTGTTTTTTCCTGTCGATTGCAATAAGGTGTAACCGACGGCGGCTTACAAGTAGGGTATTTTAGTGTCATATTTGCTCAATGTTTGCAGTTATGTCATCCATCAATATTTGTTATTCACGGCTTTATCGTGTTTCTGTTGTTCGAAGCCCTAATTAGAACAGGTCAGTTCTCGATCCCATACATGATATAACGATTTTGTGTTTTCTGATTTCCGCTATTTGATTTGTATTACTAGCTGCGATCGTCAATTCATTAATCTACATATATTTTATTTGTAATTTGTAAAATAAATATGTTATTTCCAGGTTTGTTAGGGTTCAGATTTATGCATAAGTAGTTTGTATTCTGTACATCAGTGTTAGATTTAAATTGCAATAAATATAGATTGATTCATTTTTATGATTCATTTTGTAGCAATGCAAAGAGGGGCAAGATGTTCATCTTGATCAGGTTAAAGCGGTGCTGCTGGAGTGTGCCAGCCACTTTGGCTTGTGTGCAAGTGTGGAAGCGAAGGGTAATAAAGTGGCTTAGTGATTTGGTGGTTTCATATCAATGTAGTTCTTTCCATTTACGTTTTTTTCTATTCGTATGTAGTGAAATTGGCTGAATTTATGAAATGTTTTTAGAGCTTTATTGGTATTGGAATTGAATGCGGATTTCATTAACTTTTACAATGAAGGATTTAACCACTAAAAATAGTTTAAAGGGACTTGTGCCGTTTTTTGGATATTATGTAGGGCTTTTTTAACAATTGCCTTTTTTAATGAAATGTTGATTTTTTCTTGAAGTTAATCATGTTGTTGTGGAGATAGGTAATCCACTTTTGGACTTCAATACAAGTTTTAATTCAAGGGGGAGGGAGATAGAGATGTTCATGGTTCAGTTCAAAATCATGAAAATCGGCCAACAGTTTGTGATAAGCATGACATATTGGATGAAAAAGTAAGTAAATACACCCTTTTAATAGTTTTAAAACTCTTAAGATATACGTATATTTTTATTGAATGTGATAATTTTACCGAGTATATGTTAGTTTTACATTGCCAGATTTAGCGATTGTCGGTTGTCACATCTTTGAGGGTGGAATGAATCTTTTCATTTGTGAGTTTGTAGCATTCCAAGATGTAAAAAGTGGAGTGTTGATATTAAGTGAGGTAACTATTGGTACAATAAACTTTGTAATAACTTATATTATTTGTGAATGTTATAAAGTGCAAACTTAGGGTTCAAAATATGTAAGAACTGATCTGAATTCAAATACATTAAAATCATGTACGTTTTCTTATGTTCATGTCCTTCCCTTGATTTATATTTTGTTAACTCTAGAGAGTAGCATATGATTTCTTGAAAGTTGGATGCATTATCTCCACTGGTGAGTCCCTTATCCTTGCATAAATTGTTATATTTTAGCTTCTTTTGTTCGTAACTTATAATACATTAAGCAAGGGTACCACTTTTCCTAGCGCCTAGGTTATGATAATAATTGATTATACCTTTGTATTATTACATACCTTTTTTTCATACACTTGGTCAATTGTACGTAGATTTGTCGAGGGTTACAAGACGAGATGGAATCAAGCTACTAATACTTGACAACGAAGGCAGACTTACAAATAAAACAATGAATGTTTTATATAAAGAGATCTTCAATGAGTTGTGAAGTTTTTATGGTTTTCATGTATTTCCGTTATTTCACGTACTTTATATGATTTATGTTAATATTTGAATGTACATGTAATAAATTATTTACGTATTAAAGTATAATTTTTTTGTTGTATAGCCACTCGTGTATTACACGGGTACTTAGACTAGTATCATTTATAATTAAAGATTGTAATTAAAAAAGGTGATGGCATTTATTAAGTGTTTGGGAATGATAATTTAAAAAAAGGAAACCAAAAATTAAGATAGTAATAACGAAATTACAATTTAGTTACAGAAAAGAACTTGATATAAAAGAAAGCATATTCTCGAATTCAAAGTAAAAGATCTAATACATATAAAAAAATTTGATTTAATTAAATAAAAAAATGTAATTAAGATATTAAACTAATAATATTTAGTATGAGGGTTATCTATAATATAAAATATTAACTTAAATAATATTTTGTAGGAGAGTTATCTATAATTAATTAGAAGAAATTAAATTAAAATAATAATTATCTATAAAAGATGATCTAATATGATTACAAGTGTCTCTAAAGTGGTTTCTTTTATTATAGTAGTTAGATTAGATTACACATCACTCGAAAAAACTCTAATTTATAACTCGAGAGAACCCGAGGTCATAAACCCATTTACTACATTTTTTAAAAACTGAATTACAATAGTTTAAAAAATACTACACTTAACGCTCGTTGTTTAGGTCTAGATACCCTAAACCGATGCCTAGGAAAAATGAATAGGAAAATTTTTTTGGTAAAAAATAACCCAAAAAATGAAGTCCACAGTAGATAAAAATGAATGAGGTGAAAAAAATGAAGGCTAAAAACTGTAACAATATTGTAAAATCAACCTCAAAATATTTGAGAGGTATTATCTCTATTAAATAGTGAGAGGATACAACATAATCTCCTATAATTAAGGAGAGGAAAAGGAAATACAATATTTACAATAATAATCAAGATATACAAAATCACATAATCTAATACCCCCTTCAATCGAAATGGTGGTGGACCAAGACGAAGCATAGCCCAAAAAGTTTCAAACTGAGCACGCGGAAGACTTTTGGTGATGATGTCAGCCACCTGAAGATTGGTTGGTACAAATTTGGTGTATAGTTTGCCAGAGTTAACTAGTTCTCGGATAAAATTGTTGGTGCATATGTCTGTCGACTTCGTCTTGTATCGAGTCTTGTATTAGTCTAGATAGATCAGGGCATGAAGTACGAGAAAAGTGTGAAATATATGGGTTGTAGCCATTTCGCATGAAATGGAATTTGTCCATTTCGTATGAAATGAACTTTGGCCATTTCGTACGAAATGGGAGGTCCATTTCGTTTGAGCCTTTTCGTGCGAAATGGTGAAGCCTATAAATACGTGTCTTGTGATTTCATTTGGAAAGGTTCTGATTCCGGTAGCGAAGCTCTGCCGAAGTGTCTCCAGCATTGTAAAACGATCTGATATCAATACAGAGACAGTTTAAAGTGATTCTACGTGCAAATTCAGCTGAAATAACTCCGTTACGTCTATTTTCGCCTTTCGTATTGGCTAGAACTCTTCTGAACGACTCGTTTTGGTCGTGCAAACGATCCTACAAGTGGTATCAGAGCTCAGGAGGAAGAGTTCTTACCATTTCAGCTAAAAATTCTGATTTCTACACCTTCTTTTCAAAATTAACTGAGTTTTCACGGATAAAATGGCTTGATTTTCAAATATAACATGCGTAACAGTGTTTTAACAAACCCTTGAAAGAATCAGATCTTAAATCGGCTTAAAACTTGATCAATTTTGTGAAAAAATGTCCGTTTCGTGTGACGTCATATCCATTTCGCACGAATTGGATATCATTTCGTTTGAACTTGCAGCCATTTCATACGAAATAGTCTCCATTTCGCACCAGAATTCCATTTCGTTTGAAAGCCTGTCATTTCGTACGAAATCATCTATTTCGTTTGAACGCTTATCATTCCGTACGAAATCATCCATTTCGTTTGAAATAGGTCCATTTCGCTTGAAGAGCCATTCCGCACCAAGAGTTCATTTCGTTTGAAAAAGCATTTCGTTTGAAGATCTTCATTTCGTTTGAAAAGTCTGTATTTGTGATATTTTGGATACCGAATCATGGACAACGAGTTCTACAACGCGTTTGCTAGTCCGATTACTATTACTCAGAACACGATGCTAGAAAATGAAACAGGTACCACGCAAAAACCGCCTAAGCTGATGAGTATTGAGGAATATAGTGGATGGGTGTAACACCCGTTCTTATAAATTAAGGTTTAACGTATCATTTACGAAAAACAATCATGTAATTAAGATTACATATGCATTGGAAATTACGGGTTTATTAAAACTTTTTACAATTTAAAAGTATACAACATATCATGTGTACATTCGTCGTTTAAGATAATAACGATACATAGTGCGGAAGCTTATTTCGTGATCGTGTTCGGTTCTTGCTCGTCGCTTGATCTTCATCCGTGCACTCTTGGCATTCACCTATGATCAAAACCAACTTAAAAGTTAGTTTTGATAGTCAAATATTAAGTTCAAACAAGTACAGGGGTTAAAATGACAAAATTTAAAAAAATTTCGGAGTTAGGGGGCTTCGCGTGATGCCAAGGGCCTAGGCGTCACGCCTAGCCCTGTTTTTCACAGCCTGTTGCCTTCAGCTGATGCTGTACATACCCAGCACGACCTGATTTCACGGAAACGGCCATAACTTCTTCGTTATTGATCCGTTTTACCCGATTCTTTTTCCTACGCGTCCGTAATTTAATCCTCCATCTTATGGAGTTAAAATCCTACATCCAACATAAGAAATTTTGAGACTTCTAAGCCTTCGAATCGTTACCTTTTTACCGAATTTTAACCTGTTTATGCATTTTATCAAACAAACGTATTTATTTGATTCCTATATCTCATACACTTATTCAAATTAATGTTACCTACTATATTAGGTTCTAATCATAGGTTTATTACACAATTTAAACCCGTTTTCGCTCGTATGCTTATTTTGACCCGTTAAGGGTATTTAAGCACTTTAAAGCTTGAAATAGCTTTCATTCATTTCCAGCATCTTATTCCTACATTTCTTATCAAGTAATCTTCAACTACAACTCTTTGTGTGTTGGATTTCAATGTGTATATCTATATGTTCCGAGTTTTACCCTTCGGATTGTTATTTTACGGCAAGACTCAAATAGAGCTATTTGACTAACGTATTACATCTTTCAACTTCTACACTTATTCTAAGTATTTATTTAATCATGAAACTCGTTTCCAAACAACCTTTAAGGGTTGTTTGTTCAATTTAACCTACAAGGGCATTTTGGTCAATTTTGGTCCTTCTTTTACGACAAGGACTTTCAGATACTTGTTTGACCCAAAAATTCGATCTTTTAACTATAACCTTGTTTAGAAGCCATTATGTTTCTAAAACACTACAATTATAACTTGAATTATTCGGTTTATCTTTAAGATAGCCAAATATCCAATTTGACCTTGTTTAACTCTTAGAAAACCTCAAGTTCTACATGATGAATTGAATCATTATACATACCTGGCTCGGATCAATATATTGACCCGTTTCAA